>JAECUM010095823.1:0-81128 GCA_016617855.1 Megalonaias nervosa | reverse complement strand
CACACACACACACACACACACACACACACACACACACACACACACATTTCCTAAACAATTTCTGCTGCATACATGTTCCATTGTCTAATTGCTTTGGTCATACTGTAGTTAACATGATGCCTTTGTCGTCGTTGAAGTATATCCAGACAGTTGTTGTTGTTGTTATAGGGTTTAATGTCATTTTTCAGCACAGGATAGGCTATACATGGCGGCCAGTATCATTGGTGGAGGAAGAACCTGGGAAAACCCCAGAAAGAACCACCAACCCACGAGAAGCTACTGGCATGCTTTCTCACATACTCGCATTGGTCAAATCTGAGGCTCGAACCCATGCAGACAGAGATGAGATGGCAGTGATCCGTAACGGTGAGCACTTTAGACCACTCGGGGCACCATTTCCAGACAGAATCAAGTAGTTTAGTTTGTTTTTAATGTTTTTGACCACAAAAAGTTATTTTGTCATTTTGTTGATAGCAAATTTACACTTAGTTCAAACATATTGGGCATATCTTTGCTTCCATAACTCATCAATCTACTGAAATGGTCAACACATTTTGAAAATCAAAACTGCTTGATTTTATCTGTATATACTTCTGTAAGGAGAAAGGCAGCAGAATAAATTTTGTATAATTAACACAATTAGAATCAAATCTGAGCAGTTTTATCAATATGGGCTGTCTGGTATGAGAGATATTCTTGAAAACTTGTCCTTGTTGTTGATTGCCGATAGGTTATGCTATAGATTAGTGATTGTTCAGGCAGTGCATGGACCCTCCACCAGTATATATCAGGGGTGATGCCCTACATGGTATGACTGACTGGTACCCTAGTAGCAGCTTCTTATAATGCTTTTAACTTCTGTTGCATAGTAAAAACGTGAATGGGTTGTTGATACAACCAAAGACTGATCATCCTGACTCCTTGGAAGATATCAACATTGCGCTTGATAAATGGTCCTTGAAATAATGAAATGATGTAAGGCACAAAGTTAAGGTATAGAATGTCATTCAGCTTGTTAAAATGCCAGTTAATTTGTTTAAATATGATTACTTCAATTTTGATGACCTCATTTTGCATATTGCTCATTCATTTTTTGTTCCCATTTCAATCCAGTATTTCTCATTATTATTAAAAATAGCAGGAAGGATGATGTTGTCATTGTGGTATCCAAAGTCTGCCCGATTATTCTGCAGTGTTGTTTTGTCTGTTAATATGTCTTTTTGCTGATATTTAACCCAGATATGTATCATAGTTAGACAGAGTGTCATGTACAGCGAAACATTTTCTGTCTAATGTGTTTTATATATCGGATATATAGTTTTCTTAGCTTCAACAAATATAATGATGAAACTATATGCAAATATACATTATGGTTCACCATTTTCACATATCTGATAGGTCAGATCATAGCAAGATGTAAGACACATAGCAGGTCTTGTTACCTTGTTATTGTATTTGTGATAATGAAAACAATTGGCAGGTATCAAGTTCTTATATTTTATTTAATAGAAAATATATTTGAAGATTTATTCTTACAGATGTTATTGAAAACCATCAGGATGATGGTTCAGAGGAAGAAGAAGAAGAAAGAGATGTGTTACAAGTCCATGCTCTTATGGTAAGTAACAGAAAAGAATGAAAAGCAATAAGCTTTGTAATATTCAACAAATAATTTATTTCCCTAGAATGCAAAGTGAAAATGTAATTAAAAGGAACTTATGGTATTATGCATTAAATCACAAATAATCCTAGAATTACAGACACAAGTCCTAGTAATTTAAAGCCCTGAATAAATTAAATCCAAAGCTGAGGGTGTTGATGTGTCTTTAGTAGTGTGTAGAGTGTTGACGTTCCAAGTCTTTTGTTGAATCACAGTAATATCATTCCAGAATTCACTATAAATTCCAGTGAATGTCTCTATCGAAGAATTTTATCGGAGCACTTTTATATTTCCAGGGTAAATAATCACTTGAATTCAATAATTTGAAGTAATAGATTCCAGCCCGAAATAAAATACTGAACACAACTTATAATTCAACTTGAAAGTGCTAAATCTTAAAGCATGATTGAAAATCCTCTCAGTTACAAGATTATATATTTCTCTACTTGACTTCAGGTCACTTTTAGCATTTTCTAAAAAAAGACCAAATACCTAATGGACAATAACCTTCTAGAATGGTCCTGACGTTTACAAAATAAAGATGTTAGATTTATGAGAAAGCAGAACCTGGACTATTTGAATTACACTAAGGGAATTTTAAAACCTAAACCCAGACCTAAATAAACATATTTACTTCTTTTAATAATGATCCTGATATTAAGCCCATACACATAGAAAATATTTTAGCTATGTATCATTTGTTCACAAAATAAAATTTAAAAAATGTCAATTCAGGTCAAGCAGAAGATGAGCTCAATTTTGGACACTGTCAAGTCCAACATACAATGTTACAATACAAAAGCATGTAATGAAATAGAAAATTAAAAAAAAAAATAACTAACAAACAATGCAAATTAAATTTACATAACAGCGGAATTTATGTAGGTAATTTATTAAACTTGATGCCCCTAAGAGTTTAGCACTTGAAATAAATTGATGTGCAATGCTTTAAAAAACAACCCAAAAACCAAACGTGATCGCAGAAACCACTAAGGCTATGAATTCCTTTCTTAATGGTTACCACAAACAACCAATTTCAAGATCCCATGATGATCCATATTGGAAAACTAGCTCACGTATTAAGGATATCCACTTAGTAATATCTATAGTTGAAATTATATGATTATATCATGTTATCTAAATGTATCATACTAGATTGCTTGGACCTTACGTTGTATCAAAATAATTATATTTCAGAGCATTATAGCACCAGCAGAAATATATCGTTTTACAAACCACAAGTTTTGCATATGAAAATAAAGAAATCACTGTTAATGCTAACATCTGTACTTTCAGTAATGTTTAATAAAAATCGGTGATAACTTTATCCCACAATGTTAAACTGAGTTCATGTTATGTCGAATCGAATTGATCCAGTATATTTAAATCTTATTTAGGTAATGGCACATTATTCCTTTTTTGAAATGATGTGCTCCTAGAGATGTTAACAATTAATCTTGTTTACTGTCTTTTACTGCCTACAGTTCATTTTCTATATGGCTGTAATGCTGAGGTTAACAATTTTCCATTATATTTACAATACTTTTAGATGATATTCACCGGTAGCTGTTGCTTTTAAAGCAAATTATTAGTATGTTACGATAATATATTTGTCAGTGTGGACTCAAGATCCTAATTTTAATATTTCCTATTGTCAGTATTGGTTTCTTTACATTGCTTAGGACTGTTCCATTTAAACATACATGGTACCCAGGGAAGGCAATTTTTAAAACTATATGTCTCGGTACTTTGATTTCACAGAATAAATAAATAAGAATGACAAAGACAGGCATTTTATCGCGTTTTTCTTCTTGCACCTCGTAGTCAAATAAAATATGCCCTAATATGAAAGAGGTTTCTGGATAGTTGTAATCTGTATTGTTAAGTTAGTTGCCAATAGTGATCATACTACTGTACAAAGGCTATGCTACATTCCATTATCAATTGATACCACTGTGTCAACAATTCCTGCTTGTTTTCATTATGATATCCATTGTCTCGAGAACAAAACAGGTTTGCAGTGTTATTTGCATGCTAATTAAATACACTAATGCTTGAGTCAAGTCATTCCAGTTAAAACCTGTTTGAAGCCAATGTTCGGCAGACTAGATCAATGAGACCACTCATAGGGTATTATGAATATAGTACCATGTAATGCCAGGTGCTTACTCGCCCAAGTTTCTCAACTAGTGACACATTTTGTACTCGCCGACAGAAATGTCATTCAGACTAACAACTAGCATGGGCAAAGATAAAAACCACATGCCACCTAACTATAGGGGGTGTACATGAGCTTACTCTTATTTGTTGGGAATGGAAAGGTCATTGCGCATACAAAGAAAATTACACAATATGATTCAATGGTCATTTTTGGGATTTGACCTAAATGGAGTCTACAGGGATATAAATATTGTGAATATTTAAATTTGAAACTGAAGGATTATGGTATGTATTTTATTAGTTTACATTTACTCTTTAGTTTATTTCTGTCTTCTCTTTAAATAGGAGAGTAATGTACAAAATAGCATGACATTCGATGGAATGCACATGCCTCTCTGGAAAAGATATTTTAGCATCCGTGATGCAGTTTCCCTGTAATATGAAATACATACTACTAATATTCCTGAAAAAGGAAGTTGCTAAAGTACATTTCACACAGAATTGCGAATTTTGTCCTATCTGTAAATCATTAAATTTTCAGATCATCTGTACCTAAAAGTAGCTAATTTGTTTTAATTATTTTGTGTGAAACGAATTAACTACATTATGGTGCTGATCTGCGAATTTATGGAAAATTCACGATGTTATGTGGAACAAACAGTAGTGAAAAGTACAAGGTATTGCTCTGGCCTTGTCTTATACTCAGCATCTGCTTTTATATGGATGAAGGATAGAAAGTGTACACAATGTGCAAATTCGACTTAAACTTCACAGTAACTTATAGGCCGACAAATAGGGTAGATTTTCCAGTTGTGATTACAATGTTGCTCTTAGATTTCATTTTGGGAAATTGATTAATTTGCATTCAGGCCAAGGAAGTTTAAATTGGTGTTCAGATTTATAGTTTTATTATTTGTACCTATTCATTTATTTCTTAAGCAAATATTTTTCCTGTCAGTGAAGTAGTTCTTATATATTTGTCATTCCTTAAACAAACATTACCATGTTGGAAAAATGTAAATTTGAATATTTCCATCAAAAAGTAGAGTGTTGTCTCTGAAGGCAAGATTACATCGGTATAATTATTCATTACGGTTTCTTAACATGCTGTTTAAAGTTTGCTTCTTTTTATAAATATGCTCTTCCTGTACATATTTTTCATTTTAGTTTTAAAGAAGTTTGGATTTTAATTTCTTTACCCATATTAGATTGAGACATGTATACTTTGGTAAGAAATATGCAGCAGTTTTGAAATTGGACAGTGCATACCTTAAATGCAAGTCTAGTACAATTTCATTGCTCCAGCTTAAGTTTGTCTGAATATTCTGAGGGCAAAACTTATTAAACATCTTTCAGTATGAATCTGTTTATGCGACAGTTCTGTTTGTCAGATGTTTAAAATGTCAATCAACGAGATTATGTCACATCTATATTCTTGACTTGTATTTTAGCATGTGTTTTTAGTGTGCTCAAAGGTCTGCTGGATTTCAGGGACAAAACTCTAACTGGAATTATAGCACAGATAACTTAAATTTTGTTTGCTTCTTTCTCTGAATAAGTAAAGATGAAATTATTTGAATTACTCACATTCATTTACACTTTACAAAGGAAATTGTCTTGCTTCTTGATGTTCCTTCCAAAAACAAATTGACAGTTTGACGTTTCATCAAGTTTGGAAGGAACTACCTTGTCTGATAATAATAAAGATTGTACATGCAGACAGTAAAGATAACTAAGATGATGTTTCAAATAATGACGCAGTAGTACTGCATATGTCTTCCTGTGTGTCAAGACGACTCCTCCTTAGATAGAAGCTGATGTGATTTCGTTCATCTGTCAACACCCTAGATTACCCGCAATAGTACAGTGTTTCACTTTAATACCATTGTAACCAACACTTTGAATATTGTTCATGAGTGAGCTCAACATACAGGCTGTGGCCAGCTTTTTGTATTTATTCAATAATGGCATACAAATTGACTGAAATTAATTTCTTTGGGTTGCATGATTTATATTGAACATTTTTTGTGGAGATGATGATTATGATCATTTACTGTATGAAGTGAAATATGTGTCATATTCACACATGCTTATCTGGATGGCTTAATTAAATTATAATGCAATTTAATCGTTTAATCTTTTTCTTTTTTTTCTCTCAACTTCCTCCTGTTATTTATTTTTAATACTTTGGTTTCAGACATTATTAGGTAGGTGGCCATAGCAACTCAGTAGGTGGATCATTCTGTTTCGTATTCAAATGGTCATGAGTTTGCTACACTGGAGAGGAAAAATAAAGCCGGACCGTACATCCTGAATAAAAATACTCGCACTAGATATTTTTTATCAGATACGGGCAATATACATGATAATAAATGACTCTGAGAAGCTCCTGTGTACCTTAATATTTTAATAGGGACGGATTTGGCAGAATTGCCCACAGGTCATTTAGAACCTTTCACCATGAATGGCTTATAATTCTCAATCATAAAATCAGACTGATTTGTTTGATCCAACAAATTTATTGCTTTCAATATATGACTGTGACCTTGACTTCTTAAAATAACAGCATTTGGAAAGTCTGTCTTTATTATGTTGCTTATTTTTCAATCTGTAGCACTCAGAAATAACTTGCACTTTCTTGTTGCAATAAGTGCGTGTAGCACGAGATAAAGATTCCTTATCTGTCTTGTCATAATTATGATATCTAAAACATGTGCCACACTGAGACTTGCGAGTATTGATACGAGACTGAGATGATTTTTACCAGAAAACTGCTGAGAGGACGACTTACAGACAAAAGAAACTTTTGAGTCAAGGAATAATCATCAGATGTACAAGCAGCATTTTCTAGCCTTTTACTAGCCACTCTAAGTCTTGACGTCACTATGGACACAATATTTGAACCTTTCAACTAATATAAGCTGTCTGAGGTTATGTTAATCTTAATCAACCTTTCTTGGCCGAGCACCACTGATACAGTATTTGTTCTTTTTCCCTTGCAAATTCGACATGGGTCTGTCCACTTTCCGTTTTGAAATTCCTACCTTGTGTTGATATACGTCAGGTACCAACTCATAACCCCTCAAAATCGATTCCTTAACCACATCATAATTTTAACACTTTGTTGTAATTACCGTAAAGTGCAGATTTTATTAACTTTGGTAATAAGTACACTTTGGAAAAATATATTCCAATGCTCTCTTGGTCATATTGATCAACTTCCTCTTCTCTAAAAATTGGTACTAACCTAGTATTTATGGTAGCATCAAAACATGAAATTGTATGTAAATGGAGGAGTTGCTTTTCACTTTTCAGTTCTAATTTTTAATCTAAATTGCATTTCCTCTTTTTCTTTTCCTCTCTGTATTTCCACCTCTTCCTTTTTATTTCCATTTGCCTATCGACCACTCCGATGGCCTAGCGGCTAGGGCGTCCGCCCTGGATGCGGGAGGTCGCTGGTTCGAACCCCGGCCGAATCGTACCAAAGGCATAAAAATGGTACTAACAGCTGCCTCACTAGATGCTCAGCATTAAGAGGTTATTGTTGTGACTGGTTGGCCTGGGGTTAGAATAATGTGATTCGGTGCGACAGCCGCATGATGCCCCAGTACTAGATATCACCATATACTGCCACGCTGAAGACATCGTAGCGACATGACTAAAAGACTGAGCGATAACGTCCATACGTTTCGTGAGGCCTGTCCTTACAAACAGACACATCAGCTGCAACCTGGTTAGGGCAAGAACAAAAACCTCAAAACATGAGGTAAGCAGCGTCGTGTTTGACATGAAATTCAAACACAGTTTGGAAAACCTGCCTGGATGGTGAGCGTCAATAGAACCGGCAGTTCTCAAAGTGATCCACGAACGAGACCGTAAAGCAGATCACTTGTATTGCTGTCGAAGCCATTCTATAGAAAAGATGTGCGTAGGATGTATCATGATCATTTTACGAGTTTCAAGTCTATGCTCTTAAAATAAGTAACAGAAAAGATCGAAAGACAACAAGTTTTGTAAACTTTAACGAATAATTTATTTCCTTAGAATTCAAATTGAAACTGAGGACAAATAACTTAAGGTATTGCGAATTCGCTCCCAAAATAATCCAAGAATTACAGACACGAGTCCTAATAAAATAAAGTCCTGAATTAAACTCAGTACAGGTCCAGAAGAGATCCAAAACTGAAGGCGATAACGTGTCTGTTATAGCTTATATAGTGCTGATGTGTGAACAGTCTTTTTCTGAATCAAAGTAATAAAATTCCAGGTTCGAATATATAACAAATTCCAGTGAGTGATTTTATCCAAAACATTTATCAGAGCGCTTTTGTATTTCCAGGGAAAAAATTCACTTGAATTCAATAATTTGAAGAAAATAAAATTCAGCACAAACTCGTCACAACATAATAAAACTTGAAAGTGCTAGATCATAAAGCACGAACAACCAAGTCCTCACAATCACAAGATTATATAGTTCTCTCCTTGACTTCAGATCACAATTAGCATTTTCGAACAAAAACTCATTACCTAATGGAAAATAACCTTCTAGAATGATCTAATGAGTGCTGTTTACTTACAACACAATAACCTGTAAAATTCACTTAGAAAAATCCAAAAGCTTGACCCAGATAATCTTATTAACTCCTTCTTGTTTCCCTGAATAATATTCTTCATATTAACGTCATACACATGGAGAATAATCTAGCTATGTATTAGTTGTTGACATAAAATTAAATAAAATCAAAATTAAAAAAATGCAATCAGCTCAAGAAGAAATGAACTCCATTTTGGACAAGGTCAAGTCCAACGTATGTTACATTACAACAGCTTGTAGTGAAATAATTTGTTTTTAAAAACTAACAAACAAACAATATAATTAAACATACATAATACTTCCCCTCGTAAAGAGAAATAAAGATTTCGCAATAAAGCTTTCATTTTACTACAAGTCAAATATACACGTTAAAAAGACATCAGATGAAATCTTATGAATGGCACACAGTATACATGAAACAATATATTTCTATACACGTGAAAGTGCATCTGCTATTAAACTGTCCTTTCTCTTGAAGTGTCTGATGTCAATATTATATTGCTGCAACAACAAACTCCACTTTAATAATCTCTACTATTTGTTTTTCATCTTGCCGATGAAAGTAAGCCGGTTGTGATCCCTAAACACAATAATCGGAGAACTAATGTAAAATTCAAAGTCTTGTCATGCCAATATCAAAGTCATTCATCCCTTCTCGATTGCGGAATAATTGTTCTTGTGCTTATTTAATTGCTCAGAAAAATAGCACACTGGATCATCAACACCATTTTTATCTTCTTGAATCAATATGGTTCCAACCCCAATATCACTTGCATCAACAGACATTTGAAATGATTGACGGAAATTTGGAGCAGTAAAGACGGGTACACTTTTAAGTATGGCCTTTAACTTATCAAACGCCACCTGAAATTTTTAAGACCAATGAAACTTGTGTTTCTTGCTCAATAAATTTTTCAGGAGTACAGCAATTATGGAAAAATTCGGACAATATTTCCGATAGCATCTAGCCATACCCAAAAATCACATCAGTTGCTTTTTACTGATAGGTTCAGGGAATTCAGAAATAGCCTGGACCTTAGCATCTATAGGTTTAACTTGTTTATGTCCCACGATATGTCCTAGATATGTTACGTAAGCACGGCAAAACTCACTTTCAGGTAAATTAATTGTCAAATTTGCATCAGTGAGTCAGTCAACAAATTAGCGAATTGTAGCTAAACGATCTTTGCAGGTGTCGTTGAAGATGGTCCCATCATTAATATAAGCATCAAACTTATCTAGACCAGATATAATCATGTCTATTAAACGTTGAAAAGCATTAGGCGAACCTTTTATCCCAAAATGTATCACTTTATATTGATAAAGTCTATCTGGAGTCACGAATGCTGAAATTTCCTTTCCCTTTCCGTCAGTGGAATTTTCCAAAATCCTTTCAGAAAGTAAAATTTGGTGACATACTTTGGGTTTCCAATTTTCAATGTAGTCATCGATTGTTGGTAATGGAAATGAATCTGTTTTAGTCACACTGTTCACCTTTCTATAATCAGTGCACATGCGGAAAGTATTATCTGGTTTCGGAACAAGTTATATATGTTGATTTCCAATCACTTTTACTTAGCTCTATGAAATCATTTTCCAGCAAATACTGATTATTTTCAAGTATTCCTGTTTGAGAGGGTTGATCCTGTACGGGTGTTGTTTCGTAGGTTTGGAATTTAAAATTTCAACGTCATGGTAGAATTTATTGTTCTTGTAGGAACATCTGGAAATAAGTGCTCATATTCAAGTAAAAACTGGCTATCTCTATCCACATAATCCTTCATTATCTTTACATCCCAGGAGTACTATTATTCTAATTAGTCTCATTCATTTTCTTGTTAACTTTGCAAGGGCCGTAATATCTAATCTGAAGAGAATTTTGAAGAAAGAGCAAGAGAGAGAGAGAGAGAGAGAGAGAGAGAGAGAGAGAGAGAGAGAGAGAGAGAGAGAGAGAACTCAATCACCAGACTCAAAGTTCTCTCCATTGCAGTTCTGTCGGACTATAATTTCAATTTTGACTTGAATTTCTGAATGCAAACTTCAGTCATAATTGGCTGGAAAATTCCAGACATAAAGTTTAACCCTTGATCAGATTGGATAGATTTGGGAATGCCGAATTGAGTAAGAAACATTATCAAAGCTTTTACTATTGTTTCAGTTTTAATATTCCTCAAAGGAATTGCCTCTGGAAATCTTGTTGAAGCACACATTTTGGTCCACAAGTATTGGTTACCTGACTTGGTCGTAGGTAAGGGACCGACACAATCTACCATTATTCTGCTAAATGGTTTGCCCATTATTCTGCTAAATGGTTTGATGACAAATTTACAGAATGGAGAAGAATATTAACAAAACCACACTCTACTCCCTCAATAAGAACTCTCTCATTAGATGAAGACGTCTCAGAAAAAGGCAAAGTACCTGATAATAAAAAACTCTGAGAAGCTCCTGTGCCCCTTAAAATTTTAATAGGGATAGGATAGGATTGGCCAAATCACCCAAGAGTGATAAGAACGGTTCATAATTCTCCATAATAAAATCAGACTGGGGTTTATTAGACCCAACAAATGTATTGCTTTGAATACATGACCGTGACCTTGACATCTTTGAAATAAGAGCATTTGGAATAGGTCTGTCTTGATTCCGATGCTTATTTTTCAGTTTGTAGCAATCATAAACAACATGTACGTTCCTCTTACAATAGGTACACGTGGGAATAGATAAAAATTTCTGCTCAATCTTATCAGAACTTGATTTCTCAAAGTTGTGCCAAACTGAAATTTAGAAGAGCTCATTTTAGGCTGAAACACTTTTTTACCCAGAAGACTGCTGAGTGGAAGACTTGCTTACAAAAGAAACTTTATGAGCTAAAGAGTACTCGTCAGGAGTACGAACAGCAGTTTCTAAAGTTTCGACCTTATACTCATCAAGATAAGTCTTAATGTCACTATCGATGCAATTCTTGAGCACTTCAAGGAATACGAATTGTCTGAGATTTTCATAATCTTGATCAACTCTCTTGACTAAGCACCACTGATCAAATAACTGCTCTTTTTCTCTTGCAGATTTAACATGAGTTTTTCCAACTTCTTTTGAATAGGTCCTGAAATTTTGTCGAAAATCCTCAGGGATTAACTCATAACCCTTTAAGATGCATTCCTTACCTAGATCATAGTCAGCACTTTGCTGTACTGATTGAGAAGCATAGGTGTCTCGGGATTTGCTAAAAGGTGCACTCTGTAATAATGGAGTGTAAAGCTGCCATGGCCATTTCAAATTTTCAGCAAAATGAGTAAAATATTTGTCTACTTCTTTTTCTCTAAAAGGGACACTAACCTAATATTCTTAGTAACATCAAAACATGAATCATTATGTAAAGTGGGGATGTACTTTTCACTTGCAAGCTCTAATTCTCTTAGTCTAATTTGATATTCCCTTTCTTTCTTCTCTCTTTCTATCTGCAGTTCTCTGTCTTCATTTCTTTTTGCATTTGCATTTGCATTTGGTTTTCTTCTTTCTGTAACTGCATTTGTTTCTTTCTCTCTCTTCTTTCTCCAACAGCATTTTCCTCTCTCTTTCTTCTTATCTAATTGCATTTGCATTTGTTTCTCCTCTTTCTCCAGTTGCATTGGCATTTGTTTTTCCTCTTTATCTTTCTGAAGTTCAAGCTTTCTAAACTCTAATTCCATCTTGTATTTTAATTTTAATTCCTTTCCTTTCATGTTAGAGTCTGATACAGATTTACTTATCAACACCAAAGCATATTTATCTAAAACATTCTTTTCCATCAAATATTGGACCAAAATATTTTTTTATTTCTTGCTTCGTTAAAAAAGCTTTTGCCTCCGAAAGATCATATTTGCTGGCACGTTGAATCAATTCATCTTTTATAAACAGTCTAACTGCTCCTGGGAAGGATTTGAAAAAAAGATCTCCGCTTTTGATGACATTGTAAAAGGTTTGCTGATTTCGCTAAAGATTTCTAAATGTGAAATAATACTTGGGATTTAAAAATTTCCGAAACTAGGCGAATTTAAATTTCAAAAACAAAGTTTTCTGAAATATTTTTGCAAAAGTCGTATCCCAAGGACGAGCGCCCAATTTTCTCTTACGTGTATATGCTCTTAAAATAAGTAACAAAACAAAATAGTGAAGACAACAACCTTTGTAAAATTTAACAAATGATTTATTTCCCTAGAAAACAAAGTGAGAAATGAGAAAAAAAAGAACTGACGGTATTGCTAATTAAATCCAAAAATAATCCAACAATTAAAGACACAAGTCCTAGTAATAAAATGTCCTTATTAAAACTCAGTTCAAGTCCCAAAGAGACAAAATATGTGTATGTTATATCATTATGACGAATTACAGGCAAACTCATGGTTGATTAACTCACCAATTACAAATATTTAGATTGTGCTGAAATTTTTCATAGACGTTCTCCTTTAGTCTCTGATATTTTTAAATAAAAATGAAAACAAAACTTAGAAGTAAGAAAAATGAGACAGAAGGAATAGAGCATAAAGAGAAAGAATGAAATCACGACGTATGTAGAGAATGAACAAGTACTGACTAAACGAATGAAAGGATGGGAAATATTTGATAATTTACCACTGAGTCAGGAACGAATTCTAACCAAATTTGTCTTATTTCCTACTAGCTGAGAAATAAGTTATCGGATCAACTATAACCCGTTTAATGGTATTATACATTGGCTACCATGTAGACTGTCCATTATGCTTATCAACAGTGATAATAATTCCAGTTTGAAGAAGTAGTACCGGTAGTAGTAGCAATAAAACGTAATAAACGCAGCTGTTGGGACTGAACATAATCAAACCCAAAACTTAAAGCTAAAGATGTGGGAAAATATCAGTGTTGCCATCATTCCCAATCAAAACACTCGTACGTGCAGATCGAAATGGTCATATATAATTTATTCAATTTTATTAGCAACATATAATCTGATTTTGTTTTTTCTGGTGCCCCGTGTGCGCTGGTCTCCTAACCATGTACTTATTGTGCTTAATGAGTAATCCGGCCATGAATATATTTCTATATTTACATACCTGATAATCCTGTTCGATCTTCTTGATACTATTTTCAGTAAGTAATTCGAAAGCAAAGTGCGCGAGCCGATATCGAAGCAGTGTGATTTTTGTTAATGAGTAAACGGAAACTTGGTTTTCAGACGATTCACACGGGATTTTAGATCGAGCGAGACGTGTGTAACGTTGGGTATAACATGATCTAAAAAAAAATACCGACCAAACGATGACATGCTCAGATACGCTGATTTAAACGCTTTTATCACTCAGTAAAGTCGGGGCAATTTTTTTTGTTGCCGCTATTACAATACGGAACGTCAAATTAGCAATTATAAATATCATTTATATAAATGCTTTTACCTGTCAAAGCCATTTACGGCGTATTATAAGCAGAACATTTCTCAATCATAAAGTTTAACTTCATTTTTTACTGTAGTGAATCATATTTTGTGCTTCACAAATAATTTACATCCATATATGTTTAGTTATCATCACAACAAAAATAAATTGGTCACATCATCCAAATGTCTTCTAATTATTATACCACGAACAAACTGTTTGTTAGAAATTGAAATATTACAAAGATCATTGCATTCATTCATTCGTTAGCCATTCCGTAGAGGCATTAAGATTAATGTTGCTTTGGACTGAGCGAAATTAGAAGAGGGCTTTCTATAGAATTATTACACAAAGGCCACATATCCTTAGGATGTTTAGCAATTTTATTCCAAATATATTCGTTGATAAAATCTTATGCAGGAGTTTAGTTTGAAACCGCCACGCTTGTAGGCATTTGGTCAAATTGTGTGGCAAGGAAAAATAATTATTAAATCCAGTTTGTTCCGGATTGCAAATTCAAGATTCAGTTTACTTTTTGCAACTTTGTTTTAGACATTATTTTGTATACACCTGTTTACAGCACTTTAATTTCCTATAACAAAAGGATGTGAATAAAACTGGATATTAAGTATCCGAGTTCATGTTTGAATGTAATTTATTGCTATATTTTTCTACCATTAAATAGGTCCAACAGTTGGAACTTTTGCATTAGCAGTTTTCCAATTCAGCACATGAACCGTCTTCATTTACGAAGGCATGCATAGAAACAATTCGTTTCTCCCCAACCCAATGTTGATATTATTACCCGAGAGTGTCCAACTCTGATATTGGGGTATCATATATATCTGCACTTTCAACAACTTCTCTTTAACTTGGTTTGAAAACCTCTTATATCGCTTAACATAACATTGGAATACATACAACAATAATTTAATATGGCTTATATAACTTCTTTGAAGAATATATCTTCCAGACATAGAACGTTGTCTACATGCAAAGCAGTGGCATCAACAATAATTTCTCCATTTTGACTCAGCAAATTATCATTTTTCTAATTCAAGATAATGTAAGGGCGACTGAACACTAATCGTTATTTGCAATTTTAAAACCACCTTTTTGATAATCTTTAATAACGATTTTTGTATTAAAAAAGATCCATCTCTCAGCACACAGCCAACCAAACTTATAATAAAAGACAATCTAGTTTTTTTAAGTACGTTATCAAAAGTACTGAGAAAATTCAATAGTAAATGAACACCTGCTAAAAATGAAAACTTTATATTAACTATAATTTTACCAAATTATATATGTAATTGCTTGTACCATTTCAAAAGCAGATTTATAACTTCTCTAACTTTAGTATAATAATATAGTTTTACCGTTTTGTTTAAATCCGAAGAAAATCTATTCCATTGTCAGTAAATTTAGACGAATCCCAATTTAAATTATATTCAGAACAATACCTAACTGCTTTCTGTTCTGCTATCAGTCGAGGCAGCTTTAGATTCTAACTTTTTGTACTATGGCAAAGACATTCAGAGTGTTGATATATGTGTTCCACGGCTGATTTAAGTCAATTTTCAGAACTTTTAGAGTGTGTACTTTCCCACATGTATATTATGAAATGAGATCTCGTCAATTAATTACATTTGAACTTTTTCTACTCAAAATGAATAATATCTTTACGCAAAGGATGAACATGTAAGGAGAGAGCGCATCTCCTTGTGTACAACTTCGTTTAATAGAAAATCATAACGAACATTGCAGATTAACAATTACACACGATTTCAGATTATTGTATGTCGGTGTTCCCAATGAGGTTCATCAGGCAGATAGTTTGTTTTTACCACATGATACATTTAAAATGGTAGACGTCAATCGCGTACATACAAATACACGTTGACTATTGTGGACGTTGCAAGTAGATATAAAGAAGCAGAGCCATTATCAACTAAAACAGCAACTGATGTTGCATCTGCGTTTGAACGATTTTAAAAACGAGGACTCCTGCGATCGCCACAGTTGCTACAAGTTGATCCTAGCAGAGAATATCTTGGTGCAGTAACGTCGATGATGAAACAACCTAATGCCTAAATCGCGCGAGGACATACCGCAATTCATCGTGATCAGGCAATCGTTGAACGATTCAATTGAACACTTGTTGAGAGATTGTTTGGATATCAATACGCGCAGAAAATATCCCTAAATAAAGTTCAGGCGGATAAGAGATATCGTGAATGGATTGCAAGACTATCAAGTGTAATAGCTGCGTTAAATAATGAAATTACTCGTGGAATTTCTTTGAAATCTATCAATGCAATTACAAAGGAACACATAACAGTACAACGACGTGACTCTTTCTCAAAACAACCAGTACTAGGTAATGTGACTGTCAGATATTTATATGAGCTGGGGGAGCTTGAGGGAGGTAGTAAAAAAAAGAGCAACTCACCCGATCTGGAGTGTAACCACACATACAATTTTCAGCGTGGTAAGATCCACGAGTAGAACTGCAATCTGCAAACTAGCTTCAACTGCTCCTCAACGTGGATTTGTACGTGTACAGTTACAAGTAATTCCTGATGATACACAATTACCACCATCTTCACCTTTGTGAACTGACTCCTCGACGTCGATTACACTCAAGAAAGGTCAAGATCACGTTTTCGCGTGTATGGCCAAGACTACTATAGTTCTATCCACGGTAAACTGCCTTGGATCATTAGGAGAATACTACCACAACATTACTGTGTTACAGCAAGCAAAGTGAGTATTCCGTCATGATAAATTCAGCATCGAGATCTAAGTCGTGTTTATTTTTTTTTTTGTCACATTTCTTATACCTAGCTATTTTTTCTATGTCATATCATCTCCATTACCAGTAGTTTCATTATTATTTGCTGTGAAGTCTATGATAACCATCCGCAGTTGAGATATTCTTCTGACTCGAGACACGGCCAGATAAATTTGACCATTCAATACAATCATCATCAATCCAAATATTTGTATCTCAAATAGTTAACCCTTGCGACGAATGAATCGTTATAGCATATCCTAGCGTCCATGGAGATTTATCAATCGTTAATGCGCTCTCAGCAGCACTCACAGGAACTAAAACATTATCATTTAATAAAAGATTTTGTTTAACACCGCCACCTGGAATTTCAATATCAATATTTTGGCGTCGCGTATCTGCTGGGCGATAACATAATGGTACAGGTAGATCTGAAAATTTTTCTTTATGCCACAGAAATTGAAACAGAAGTTGAAGCTACCATCCAAGGTGTAGAGAGGTGCATTTCCGATGTGAAATCGTGGATGACATGTAACAAGCTGCAAATGAATGATGATAAAACCGATGCCATTCTGATTACAACACAAAGACTTTCTCATTCACATCCTTTACCTCAGACAATAAATATCAGCAACACTAACATTAAATTCACACAGTCAGTACGAAACCTAGGTGTTACTCTCGACAGTACTCTCTCATTGCACCAACATGTCATGAACATATGCAAAGCAGAATATCTTGAGCTGAGACACATCAGCTCCACTCGCAAGCATCTTTCAGTTGATGCCACTAAAACGCTTGAGTGTTCTTTAGTACTTTCAAGACTGGACTATTGTAATTCAATTCTGTCTGCTTCGTCTCAATATCTACTCCAGAAACTTCAACAAGTTCAAAACACAGCTTCTGGGATCATCCTTAGAGTACCACGACCAGAGCACGTATCCCCCCTGCTCTGTATCCTACACTGGCTATCCATTCGATCCAGAATTAAACACAAAATTTGTTATCTGTGCTACGTTTCACTGTCGGGCTCCAGTCCAACATACCTATCCGACCTCACCCATGTGTGCACACCAGCAAGATACTTACGCTCCTCTTCTGACACTCGTATTCTCATTATTCTCACTATGAACATGAAATCAGATGGACAACGTTCTATTGCATACCAGGCCCAGGAATGTGGAATGAATTGCCCACTGAACTTAGACACAAAGACACAGTGATCTCATTCAAGAGCGCTCTTTAAACTCACCTATTTCAACTGCAAGAACAGACTTAAAGACCTAATAATGTTTCCTTACCTTAAATATTTACAGCATGTTTTCTGTTTTCTAATTTCGTGGTGTTTGTTTTTATTTATGTAATCATATCAGCTTGCCTCCACAAATTTCAAAAATCACTCATCGCGGTCTCTAGAATTACTTTACGCATTATTTCACATAGAATCTTATCCGGCTGCAGTCTGATTATCTTTTTAAATTCCTTCAGCGAGTCATCAATATCTCTATGAATATCAAGTATTTCCTCATAATAATATTTTAACCAGTCATGTGGCGATTCACTGACAAAAGGTGGTGGTTGACCATGATCGCCACATATTATTATAGCAGTATTTCGAGCTAATAACCAATCAAGAAACATTTTAACACATCTAAAGACACTGTACATATCTCATCCCAAATAATGATCTTAAGAATGTCTTTTTCATCCATTCGTTCAGGAGTCCATGCATCTTTCTTCCATCTAAAGAAGTTGTGATAAGTATGAGATTTAACTCCTCGTTCTTTCATTTCTCTGGCGAGTCTATGTGTAGGGGTCAAAACAGCCATATCCAAAATCCGAAATAATTCAATCGCAAGCGTTGTTTTCCCAGAACCTCCGCACCCGTTAAGATAAAGTATTATGTCTGGCTACGAGATCATATACCGACGGAGATGATGACAACGCTGACATAAGACTATTTTTATAATATCTCTCCTCAGATCTATAATCAGCGGATTCAGAATAACTAAGTATCTTTTCTCGCTTTTTTCTCCATTCGCCCCATGATGCATCAGCATCGATCTGTAATTCATTTAGTAATCCTGTATATTTCCTATTCACATAAAATGAATCTGTGGCAACTATAACCGCGGTATCAGGAAATCTGTTTATCATCGATAATAAGTTTATCGAAATATACGCTAACATCGAAGACCCATCATGAGTAAACTGTGGTGAGTCACCATCAGTATAGCTCACAATTGTACTTAACTTAGTTACGTCCGATAAGTAAGCATTATTCCGGCTTATAAATGTCCCTTTATCTGTTGTATCAGTAATTGTAGAATCAAGTTCAGCATCGACGATGATTAATCTTGTGCAATGTCGTTTATGATCACATCAACCACCCTGAGTAAATTTACCAATTATTTTTCTGCCGAGATCCTTTGCAAGTTTATTTTCATATTCAATTTCTTCGGGATTACGCTCAAAGATTTCGTAGAGAGCAGTCATTTCAACTACAGGAGGTGGTTTTGGTAACAACACTTCTTACTTTTGACGATACAATATTATTGCTTCACTTACGGTTTACGATGCTAAAATTTCAGCATCAAACATAAATCGTAATACAACTATTGGACCCCATCCACGTCGGCTAAAATGACGACCAAACCAAACATAAACAATCGGATGGAAACTCAAACGATTCAATACATGCAAATCCAATTAAATCAAAATCTTGTCCATTAATCGCAACTTTGGTCATCTCGTGTGTTGGATGTACAAATCGCGTAAACTATTTAGGGCACTCACTCATTTTAAGAAACCTTCCAGGATAACATGCAACCACATCAACTGAGATAACATCTCCACAATCGTATTTAGCATTCCACAACCCACCGTGTTCGCATTCGCAGAAGCTTAGCTGCACATCGACAAGAAATTCCAATCTTGTCGATTCCAAGAATTTTTCTCTTGAGCAGCAGTGTCAGCAACTGATGGAATCGTAAAACAATTACCGAATAATTGTTCAACATCATCGGTATATTTCAATGCAAGATTTTCATTTCCCAGTGGAGGGGCTCAGATCGATAAATATCTCCATTAGATCGTACAAACTGATCATAATTTCCATATTCGGAACTTTGAAACAACCACACAGATACAGGATCACTTTTACTAATTTTATTTATAAAATAAAAAATATCACCGTTATAAAATTTAACAGTTCTGTCTCGTGGAAAAATTGTTATATCCATCGTGCAAGCGTGCACGTTATGATCAATGATTTCTATAGAAGCTCCTTTTGATTTATATTTTGATTCGTACAAAATCTCTCCGGTTAGTGTCTTCACCCTTATTGGAAATTCTAAACTTTTTTCAAGCTCGGCAACGTCGTTGATCGTAGCGCCATGTTCCTTGACACGTTCAGCCCACCCATTTATTTGTTTACGTCGCAAATCCGTTAAACCATTTCCACGTATCGCGCTTGTGAAATGTTCAGTAACTCGCTCAGCTACACAATTCAGCGTCGAATGTTTCATCGGTTTGAGATCATCAACGCTAGGTTTATCATTCAGCGGATATATCGCATAAACAACTTCCGTCACGGGATACGCTCGTTCATAATATGGTTTGTCAATACCATTCAACATTCCTGGATTGGAATTTTTTCTTAACTTTATAACATCTCTGATGTGATTCTCGAACACGGTCACGGATAATCCATGTATCGTCTAGCTCCACAATAAATTTTATTCTAAAAACGTGTCTTTGTTTGTCGAGATAATTAATAATCGTCGCTGCTGGCTGGTCATTCGTTGTAGCATCAACATCCTGCATAATTCTGAATGTTGACCACACATGAACTGCGCCATCGTTGCGAAACTCCCCTTTGGCTTCATGGATACGATTCATTAGAGTCTTATTCGCCGAATCGACCAGAGCTCGCCTCGGCAAGTCATGTGTTTTTCTCTTAAAATCAAATCTCCCTTGAGAAGGTTTGATCGCAGATAATCTCGTAAATTATTCCATGTTATAATTGATGAAAATATATATATTTAAATTAAACTTTAATTTATAATATATAATGATTCGAGCAAAGAATAACTGCAAGTGGTTGATGATTGGCTCTACAACTCCTTGTAATCGGGCTTGTGTAAATGAATTTTGTGGATACTGTTGCAACTGAAACACTAATTCATAAAACTGGTGCTATCACGTATGTGGCTGATAATGCACCAAAGACGTTACTGTTTCAGTGATGATCGCGGATGCCGAATAAACAAATATGTCGGTAACAACGAAACGTCTGAGATATGTTATTTGCTTTGTTGTATTCTGGTCAATGATAATTTGCAGTTGGGTATGCCACGAACAAACTTGCTCGTATCTAAAACGCTGAACGTCAATTGGGGAGGTCATTATTATTATAACAGGAATACTTTAAGTAGGTGGTATGCTGGCGACGAATTGAATACACCAATAGTACAACACGCCTACGTCTTTCTCTTCGGGCACCACCATGAATGTTTCACTGTCGTCTTGCTTCAATATCACTAACACATATCCAGAAGATACGTTAATTGGAAAACGCCGTAAAATTGTGGTAGATATTATAAATGTTGTACCATCGACTACTGATAACCTGTACATGCCGGTAACCTTAGCGAGATGCTTAATGGATTTATTGAGTGGTGTCCATAATGCTGATCCAGACGCTGTTGTATACACTATATCATCAGTAATTTCTATTATGTCAGAGAGCCTAATGTCAATGACTGCTGGACTACCAAAAAAATTCATTAATGGCCTTTTTTACGTTTATACGTTTATATGAAAATTCAAAAACTTGTTTACGTGAGTAGTATAATCTGATCTAATATCATCATTCCATCAATGATTGTCATTAACGAAGCCATCATCGGGATGTTGCTATTGTCGATGCATATCTTCGTTGCAGCGCCATCGTTTGATTCTTGCTCTCCAAGACCAGTAATTTTATTGTTAGCCATAGTGAGAGGATCAGTCATTGTATTACCGGTGGATAGTAAACGATCATTGATCTCAGTTCTGATCGTGGAGTCACATTGTTTTCCGCATGTTTTTTGTTGCTACAGCATCGTCTGATTTTGGTTCTCTCACGTTTATAATTGTATATTTGCTCATGTTGAGATCACCATACATAATACCTTCAATTCTTCTTATGCGTCCAGTAATCTCTCCCATGAGTGTTAGAACTGATTCCTCCGAGTTTTTAATTTTACCGTTTTTAGCAAACACCACTAAGTTTTCTTCCGTCGCCTCTGGAACCCGCAGAATGATATCTGTCAACGGGACACGATTGTCTTTAATCGTCCCTGTTTATCCTGAAAAATAACTTCATTTTGGTTCACATTTGCGAGACTCAAAAGATTAGAGAACTCATTCTTGACCTCGTCAAGTGTTTGCATATTTAGATAAGTCACCTAGAAGTTGCCTCGAGCAGATCTTCCGTAAATATATACCATTGTATATTACACCAAAACCTGTTGAAATGACCATTTGTATATTCGTGCACGACTTTATGAGTTGGTGTCGGAGACCTTGACACAGCCAGCACAGCAAGTCCTTCACGGCAACATATTGGTGGATCTGTTAATGTCTGTGTTCGTAATGTTGATTACCGAATTGGCGGAATGCTATTCATTCCACTGCTGACATATTTTAAAAATTCATTCGCTAGTGCCAGTCCATACGAATCAAAATAAGCAACTCCACGTGGATCAATCGCGTATGCAACCCAAGCAGTACCTGGACCATAACTTCCATCGAGATTAATGATAGCGGTTTCAGCATTCTTTGGTTGTTTTTGATAATTGATCATGCATAAAAACACCTCTGAAGTTTTTGATATTTTTTAGTAGCATCACGTAAATTAAAATTGGACATGGGAAGTAACACTGAAGTATCCCCGGCAGTCTCAGACCTGAGCCGCTCGAGGCCGGACCGTACCAAAAATGAGGGGTTCCGGGCAGTCTGAGGCTCCCTCCATTTTTCTTTAACTTTTTATTCCGTGACCTGTTGATTTCATAAATGCCATCCCAGCAGCAGTTCCAACAGTGCCAAGTGCAGCTGCTTTTCCAACAGCTGGGGCTGAAGCGGCTATCAAAGCTGGTATAGCTGCAAGAAGTGGAAATTTACCGCCCGTCATGGCGATGTCTATAATGGCACCAGCAGAGAGATTAAGTCTAACAGCAAGCGCTGATCGTTTGGCGTCATTGAAGTGACTGAGATGACGTTCTGTCAATGATAGTTTATTTGGACCCCGTGCAATCTGTGCTGATTTCAGCAATATTTTTATTCCAGAATTCTTTTATGATACTGATTGTAGCTTTTTAATTTGACCAGGAGTCAGAGTAACACTAACATAATGATATGAGATTACAATATCATGAGCGATTTAATTACATGTTTTCTACTCGGGCATCAATAACTCTCATTCGTCCACCAACATCTTCAAGCAACATTGTTTTGTCCGAGAGTATAACAGTGATTACTAGATAACCATCAGCAGGTGCTCGTACTACAAGAGCTCGGAAATGTATGTCAATGACTGATTGTCTGAACAAATCCAAGTGTTCCAGTAAGAAATAATAGATCGGATATAATGTTGTGAAATCCCGCTGAGATATCTGCAAACCAGAATCTACATTTTGATCACGCCCCATAAATGTCATCAACCGATGATAAGCAAATGCTACATGATTGTGTTCAAAACTCAATAATTTATATTCAGAATGTTCTTGGTGTCCATTTATCCTCAAAGAAACTTCACTAACCCCAAGCGTGTCAAACACCATTGGATTTCGTTCCTGCGAATCTACTCTGGCATTTTCCTGAAACACGATGAATATATGTCGTGGTGTTGCCACTCCTTGCTGTGATTCTATCTGCCATGTGAATAGCCCAGCTACATTGCTTTGAATACTGTCTGTGGTCATTGTCAACTATGACAACGTTGATTTACCACCTTGATCCATAAAAGAAAGTAACCGTTGTTCTTCGGCCAGTGATGGAGTCATTACTTGTATCCACATCGAAAGTTTGTTAGTATTACTTTACCTGCATCAACGGCAGCAACATGCCATATTGTATCATTGTCGGTGGCTTTTCTGACAAGTACCACGGTGTGTTTAGCGCCAAATATAACTTTTTTAACATTTCTACAGAATCCAAAGATATATGATAGTGGAATCACACATGAACATTCTTCATCGCCGTTCAACATTGATCGACGAGATGTGAATCCCAAGTTGAAATTTTCATTCATTGATGCAAACTGCAATTCCAGCTGCATTCAATGTTACGTTTCGGCTTTCTAGATGATCAGTTGTATCCATTGCAAACATCAATGATGGACCAGATGATATCGGGTAATCATCACCATATCTTGCTAGGCAAAGTATTGTCGTGGCAACGTCGATGTTTTCCAGGCATGATTCAATATTTCGTCCGTCGATGCTATACGTGACACTGTTAAATAACGCATAACTCCGTTGTTGACAAAACCAACTCGATCACCAATTGCGCACCCTGTATGATCTGCTTTCAAAAGTCTACCTTCGATCTCAATGAATGCCTCAGCGGGCAGGGAATATCTTCTTGCATCTTGAACTTGGAACTCAATTCTACCTCGTGCTTTAGGTACACGTGCGTCATAAAAATAATATTGATAATCGCGCACAGATTCATCCTTGAGAACTGGCGCATCCATGTCAAATGCTTGATCAGATGCACGTTTAAACATTATTTATATTTGTTATCGTCTAACACGAAGACCACTTCCTGCTATCAGACTAGCAGCTATATTTTTTTTTCTGACAGGGGTACTCCAGCCAACTCTGCTAATTCTTGATCTGAAGCTTGATTTATTATTTTACTAACATTTGCAGGCATAACATCGGTGCTGGGTAATTTTACTGGCTGAGGTCGGACCGCTGGCGGCGGTTTTCGTATTAATCGTGCTATTCTATCCCTGATTGCTAAGAATGTTTTACTAGCAACATCACCAGCAGCACCAATACCTTTATCACGAACAACGTGAACAGCTTTCATTCCCAGCTGCTTTGGAATCTGTATTGTTTTTGGTGCTATTTTTTCTAAATAGTACCTGAACAACATCACCAAACCCATCCTCATAGATCGCTTTATACGTAGGTAATTGGGAATTTATCACTCTGACCATTACAGGTCTACGATGGGCATTATGTATGATCATCTTATTTTCTTGTCACTTATCTAATTACATACCCTCAATCACTGCGGTAATCATCAACGATTTCATGAATGAGGGACTGAGAAACTTTAATGTCCATGATATCTCCTGTAGATAATCTCTGACACGTAGCAGCTGTTTTATTAACGATTTCTGGGGAATTATTACCGTATCGTCTTCCACCATTCAGAATTTCCAGTCTATCAACATCGGCAAGGCCGTTGTTAGGGCAAAGCTTATCAAGGCAATCGTTGGACAAACCACTTCCAGTGGCACCGGGGCCAGGATCTGTATCATAGCATTCTTTTTCTTCCTCAATACTAGGTGGTTCGAATGGCAATTTTTTGGAAGATTACATATCTCCGAGTAATGGATTTTCTTAGCTTCTTCGACTTGTTTCATAAAATTTTCAAAATCATTTTTATGTTTATCAGTGATTCTAGATACACCACGGGACATTCGAAATATAAAAGAAACCCTTTTTTAAAACACTGGCGGTGTTAGGATCTAATAATTTATCATTATCCGAATAGCCTGCTACGGCAACTGCTACAGGGTTTTCTGGAAGTATTCTACGACCTTCTTCGGTAAATCGAGCTGGTGGTTTTGGTTTTGGTTTTGGTTATGGTATAAGATCCTTTATATCGGCCTTTATTTATATTCAGAAGGAAGCTGGTCAATATTATCAAGTATTTCTTGTGTTTGTGGTTGATAAGTCGCATCAGCTATTTCACCTGGAAGTTCTCTTAGAATCATTCTTGTTTTTTTAGTTCTTTCTGCTATTTTTCCAGTTGCTTTAGCGGTTTGCTCAGTTGCTATAGCTGTTTGCTCTAACTTGGGATGAAGACCCTGTTACGTATATGTAATTAAATTGCTTGTGTGTTAGTTTTAAAATTCTTTTTTATTTTATTTTTTGTTTCATTAAATTTTATTGTAATGATTATTGAAAGGATTCGAAATTCTTTTTCAGTAATTCGATATTTTCTTTGAGTAAATGTTGTTTATTTAAGACGTAAAACGTGTTACATGAGAATTATTTTTAGTTAACCTAGTTCGTCTTAGGTTGGGAAGTTTGTAAACAGGCAGTTAAAGTGATTGGTCAGTATCAGGGCCATACTTTGATTGCGTGATCACTATGTGTAAACAACGTTTCTTTATTATTGGTTCTTAAGTGGGACTACACTGGTGTACGTGATAGATTTCTTGTAGTAAGAGACCACATGATCCATCTCGCGAGACTTGAAATGATGTTTTGGGGTTTAAATACGCATTCTCAATATTTTTCTGTCAGAGTCGTTTTAACATCTTGAAGGAACAAGGTGTTATTTTTATTTGTTGCCAGATTGTTTGTTTTTCATCTGATTTTTGGATTTAATAATTTATTCTCCTGGAAACTCAACAAATTGACTTTTTTATAAAAAATTCTGAAAGATATTCATGGAAATTTATTCTGGAATTATTCGGAAACAAAAACTGTGATTCAATTGAGGAATTGTTGATATTCGTACATTGGACCACATCTGACGTCATCACCTTCCATATTTGTGTGTCGTCGAGATTCGAACCTGGATTCTAATAGAACTATTTAGTGATAGGACTTGTATTTTTCATTGTTAGGATTAAATTTTGGATTATATTCACAAACCGTAAGTCCTATTTACTAATTTTTACATTGTTTTCTAGGGAAATAAATTATTTTGTTAAAATATACAAAGCTTGTTGACTTCACTCTTTTCTTCTGTTACATTTGTACGAGCCTACACGTAACAACCCACAGTAGCTTTCGTTACCGGTTTTTATAATTGTTATGCATCTTCTGTAAATTCCACCTGAGACTCCTGATGCTCTTGTAATTTTTGCTTGACAGAATCACGGACTGGAATATATTTTGTAATTGTCTCTAGTCGCTGTCGAGCAAGTTTAGCTGTACGTGATTCCATGGTTAGCGTTATTATTGATATAATAATGATTTTTGAAAAATAACCCGATTGGAGGTCTGGGTGACGCTTGTAGTTTTTCACCCTCCGTAGGAAGTCTTTATCGCGGAAATAAAATTGGTCTGTTTACCCACCCTACTTTAGCGTTATGGACGCTTGTATTTTTTTCACCCGCTGTAGGAAGCTTTATTTCGGTCTGAACTTTTGGTATGTTCACCCTCGCTGCTGCTTTAACTTATTGTTCTGAAGATGTCAGTTTTGAAAAACAGCAAACATATAATACTTTGGCATTCCCGTGCAAGAAAAGAAGAAAAAGACACACGAGCAAATAACAAGGACAAAAGAAGAACTAAAACGTCAGAGCCAAATAGATTGGTATCTGTTTAAGTATTCACATTATCAATGCTATTCTTAATGGATTATCTCCACATACAGTTCATATAACACCACTGCCCTCATCAATTCAAATCTCTTAGAAACTTGCAGAGATGCCTTTCTCGATTTAATCTTGCTTTCGAGACCACTTGTTAAATGTTACGGATAATAAAGGAAACTGAGTGCTAAGGGAAACGTGGCTAGCGCTTTCATAGTCAATGTATCCCTCTCTTCATATAAAAAATCCACGAAGAGAATAACAGAAGTCACGTTTCAAAATCAGGCTCACCTAGGGAACAGCTTTTGTTGGAAGTAGAACATTTCATGACGTCATGTGGCATCATTTGGATTTTCATGGCCGTCAGTTACATCTCAGTATGGATTAGTCTTCATTATACACAGATGAATTGCTGTCAAAGGTGCATACCTGACATGATATAGTTGTCTAACTCGTTTAATTTGCATCAAAATATTTCTCCACTGCATTGCAAAATTTTTTTTCTTGTTTTATGTTTGACGCCATTTCTGAGAGCAAGTGTTCGTGTAGGCTCGTACAATAATAACAAGAGAAAAGAGTGAAGTCAACAAGCTTTGTATATTTTAACAAAATAATTTATTTCCCTAGAAAACAATGTAAAAATTGGAAATAGGACTTACGGTGTGTGAATATAATCCAAAATTTAATCCTAACATTGAAAAAAGACAAGTCCTATCACTAAACAGTTCTAACAGAATCCGGGTTCGAATCTCAATAAAATTCCAATATGGAAGCGATGACGTCACTGGTGGTAACAGATCCACGATTGAATCACAGTTTATGTTTCCGTATAGAACTCCAGAATAAATTTACACTGAATTTCTTTCTCCCGGAACTTTTTATGAAAAAAGTACACTTGTTTAGTTTTCTAAAGAATATATTTTAAAATTCCAAAAAATAGAAACATATCAGAACAAGCAGGCATCAACAATATAAAACACCTAGTATCCTCAAGGTGTCAAGAATACGACTAAATGAAAAACTCTGAGAACGGGTATTAAAACCCAACTGAAACGTCATTTCAGTTTCACGTGTTGGGTCACGTGGTCTCTTAACATCGAACAGCGTAATAAAAAAAAATATGCCAATTGTCATGCAACTAGAATAGCCCTATCTAAGTACCAAATTCTCACACCGAAAATATATTTTTAAAAAATAAAGGCTGTTTGCAATCCAGTTAACATGTGGATCGAAATGACCTAGGAAATAGCCAATCGTTATCACTCGATGTTTACAAAACTGTGTACCAGTGTGAGCTAAAAATAATGCTTGTGCAATAGGTTTTACGTTCTAAATAAACAGAATTTACTGAAAGAAGATATCGAATCCCGTGAAAATAATCATTACAATAAAATGTAAAGAAACAAAATTAAAATAAAAAAAAAATTAAAACTAACACACAAGCAATTTAATTACATATACGTAACACAAGATATGTCATAAATGGCGGCCATTATAACTGGTGGAAGAACTTAGGGAATTGACGAAGGTGAGATGCTAGCGATCGGTAAAGACAAGCGAATTAGATCGCTCTGACATCAGCCCTCAGTGCCCGGAAATTTTCAATTGAATGTTTATCACCATGCCGACATAACATTTCTATCTTATTTATTCTTTGCCCTTCTTTCGGAGACTATCTTCATTGTTACATTTCATTCAACACGTTAAAGGATACAACAAACAGAACGAAAATTGATTTTGGAATCAGAGGTGTCTATCCACGTGCATGAAAATTAATTACTGGGTTAATATTCTGGTTAATCTTCTCTGAATGAATGCCTGTACCAGCATCTTAATACTTTTAGCATCAAGTTTCGGTGATGTGTGCATGGTAAAGAGGTTATAGCGATTTGTGCGTGCAGGCAAGGCGACGCTTGCGGTTAAATGAGGACATGATTTCAAATAACCGATATGATATATATCTTCATGCTATGAGAATTATATAACATTTCAGTATTTTAGGAATTCATACCATGCAGTAAGTTATTTCTAATTCTTTCAATTTACATGTTAGGAAAATTAATTGATATGCCTTCTATATTTTTGGATTTTTCATAGAATATTGAGGATTATTTGGGACTTAGTATTCAATACGGCAAACTTTCTCGCACTAATTCGTACGCATTTGGAATATGGTCGGGTTTCTCATTTGTACGGAAGAAAAATACATGGCTCATAATGTTATGAAACAGTGATATTATCTAGTTTTATTGACAAAAAGAAATGTTTGTGACCAATATCTCTCAAGATTTAATATTATTCAGACGATTTGATAAATACGAAATTTTGCACGTAACGGCTGCATTGTGCCTTTAGGTATATATATATATATATATATATATATATATATATATATATATATATATATATATATATATATATATATATATATATATATATAACTGCTATATATACTTTTCTTTCTTTATATATATATATATACACAGAGAGAGAGAGAGAGAGAGAGAGAGCGAGTGTGTCAATAGTGTCTTAAGATTGTAGCAGAGCTATAATAGAGGACTTTCATATTTTGTTAGTGATATAGGTCACAGCCTTCTACTCAACATGAATGACCTCTGATTACACTAAATCACACGTGTGTGCATTTGACCACATGATTTATAATACGTGAAGTTACCGATCCATGCAAGAAAACTGTCACTTGGCTGTGCGCGATTATCAATATTATTCTTATGACGCACGTGTACCTAACGAGGAAAAATTGAGTTGCAAGTTCAGGATACATGTAGATATTCCCTGTCCGCTGAGGCATTCACTGAGATCGAAGGTAGACTTTTGAAACTAGATTATACAGCATATGGAATTGGTGATCGAGTTGGTTTTGTCAACAACGGAGCTATGCATTATTTAACAGTGTCACGTATAGCATCGACGGACGAAATATTGAATCATGCCTGGAAAACATCGACGTTGCCACGACAATACTTTGCCTAGCAAGATATGGCGATGATTACCCGAGATCAGCTGGTCCATCACTGATGATTGCAAAGGATACAGCTGATCATCCAGAAAGCCGAAACGTAACATTGAATGCAGCTGGAATAGCAGTTTGCATCAATGAATGAAAATTTCAACTTGGGATTCACACCTCGTCGATCAATGTTGAACGGCAATGAAGAAGTTTCATGTGTGATTCCACTATCACATACATTTGGATTCTGTAGAAATGTTAAAAAAGTTATATTTGGCGCTAAACACACCGTGGTACTTGTCAGAAAAGCCACCGACAATGATGCAATATGGCATGTTGCTGCCGTTGATGCAGGTAAAGTAATACTAACAAACTTTTGTTGTGGGTGCAAGTAATGACTCCATCACTGGCCGAAGAACAACGGTTACTTTCTTTTATGGATCAAGGTGGTAAATCAACGTTGTCATAGTTGACAATGACCACAGACAGTATTCAAAGCAATGTAGCTGGGCTATTCACATGGTAGATAGCATAACAGCAGGGAGTGTCAGCACCACGACATATATTCATCGTGTTTCAGGAAAATGCCAGAGTAGATTCGCAGGAACGAAATTCAATGGTGTTCGACACGCTTGGGGTTAGTGAAGTTTCTTTGAGGATAAATGGACACCAAGAACATTCTGAATATATATTATTGAATTTTGAACACAATCATGTAGCATTTGCTTATCATCGGTTGATGACATTTATGGGGCGTGATCAAAATGTAGATTCTGGTTTGCAGATATCTCAGCGGGATTTCACAACATTATATCCGATCTATCATTTCTCACGGAACACTTGGATTTGTTCAGACAATCAGTCATTGACATACATTTCCGAGCTCTTGTAGCACGAGCACCTGCTGATGGTTATCTAGTAATCACTGTTATACTCTCGGACAAAACAATGTTGCTTGAAGATGTTGGTGGACGAATGAGAGTTATTGATGCCCGAGTAGAAAACATGTAATTAAATCGCTCATGATATTGTAATGTCATATCATTATGTTAGTGTTACTCTGACTCCTGGTCAGATTAAAAAGCTACAATCAGTATCAAAAAAGAATTCTGGAATAAAAATATTGCTGAAATCAGCACAGATTGCACGGGGTCCAAATAAACTATCACTGACAGAACGTCATCTCAGTCACTTCAATGATGCCAAACGATCAGCGACTGGTGTTAGACTTAATCTCTCTGCTGGTGCCATTATAGACATCGCCATGACGGGCGGTAAATTTCCACTTCATGCAGCTATACCAGCGTTGATAGCCGCTTCAGCAGCAGCTGTTGGGAAGGCATCAGCACTTGGCACTGTTGGAACTGCTGATGGTATGAAATTAACAGGTCACAGAATAAAAACTTCCAAAAAAAGATGGAGTCCCAGACTGCTGGAACCCCTCATTCGTGGTACGGTCAAGCCGTGAGCGCTCAGGTCTGAAACTGCCGGGGATACTTCATTGATACTTCCCATGTCTAATTTTGATTTGCTTGATGCTATAAAATATTAAACATAAAGAACTTCAGAGGTCTTTTTATGCATGATCAATTACCAAAACAACCAATCAATGTTGAACCCGATATCATTAATCTCGATGGAAGTTCTCGTCTAGATACTGATTGGGTTGCATACGCGATTGACCCTCGTAGAGTTGTTTACTTTGATTCGTATGGACTGGCACCAGCGAATGAATTTTTAAAATATGTCAGCAGTGGAATGAATAGCATTCCGCCAATTTGGTAATCAACATTGCCAACAGAGACATTAACAGATCCACCAATATGTGGCCGTGAAGGACTTGATGTGATAGACGATGTGTCAAGGTCTCCGACACCAACTCATAAAGTCGTACACGAACATAAAAGTGATCATTTTAAACAGTTCTAAGTGTGATATACAATGGTATATATTTACGGAAGATCTGCTCGAGGCAAACCTCAAGGTGACTTATTTAAATATGCAACCCTTGACGAAGTCAAGAATGAGTTCTCTAATCTTTTGAGTTTCGCAAATTTGGACCAAAATGAAGTTGTTGTTTTTCAGGATAAACAGGGACGATTAAAACCGAGCAATGTCCTGTTGACAGATATTATTCTGCTGGTTCTAGATGTGACGGAAGAAAACTTAGCGGTGTTTGCTAAAAACCGTAAAATTTAAAACTCGGAGGAATCAATTTTAACACTCATAGGAGAGATTACTGGACGCATAAGAAGAATTGGAGGTATTATGTATGGTGATCTCAACATGAGCAAAAATACAATTATCAACGTGAGAGAACCAAAATCAGACGATGCTGTAGCAACAAAAAAGTATGGGAACAACAATGACTCAAGGATCAGAACTGAGATCAATGATCGTTTACTATACAGCGGTGATACAGTGACTGACTCTCTCAATATGGCTAACAATAAAATTACTGGTCTTGGAGAACCAGAAACAAACGATGGCACTACACGAAGAAATACGTCGACAATAGCAACATCCCGATGATGACTTCTTTAATGACAATCAATGATGGAATGAAAATATTTAGATCTGATCATACAACTCACGTAAACAAGTTTTTGAATTTCGTAGAAACGTAAGAAAGCCATTAATGAATTTTTTGGGAGTCCAGCAGTCATTGACATTAGGCTCTCTGACCTACAAAAATTACCGATGATATAGTGTATACAACAGCGTCTGGATCAGCATTATGGACACCACTCAATAAATCCATTAAACATCGCGCTAAGGTTACCGGCATGTACAGGTTATCAGTAGTCGATGCTACAACATTTACAATATCTACCACAGTTTCATGGCGTTTTCAAGTTAAAGCATATTCTGGATCTGTATTAGTGATATTGAAGCAAAACGACAGTGAAACATTCATGGTGGTGCCCAAAGAGAAAGACGTAGGCGTGTTGTACTATTGGTGTATTCAATTCGTCGCCAGCATACCACCTACTTAAAGTATTCCTGTTACAATAATAATGACCTCCCCAATTGACGTTCAGCGTTTTAGATACGAGCAAGTGTGTTCGTGGCATACCCAATTGACAAATATCATTGACCAGAATACAGCAAAGCAATAAATATCTCAGACGTGTCGTTGTTACCGATATAATTGTTTACTCGGCATCCGCGATCATAGCTGGAACAGTAACGATCATCGGTGCATTATCAGCCACATACGTGATAGCACCAGTTATAGAAACTGGTGTTTCAGTTGCAACAGGAATTGCCAGTATTCTTAATATCATCGCCAAAATATACCTACGTGCGCGGTTAATAAATTACACGAATATACAAATAAATTATTAGTGGTTACACACCCACACACCAAATTATCTTTGTTGATATCGTCAGATCTCAACGATGGATTCATATCAGATCAGGAATTCACAGAAATAAATAAGATTTACCATGAGGCGCAGGCCATGGTAGATTCTGCATCAACGACTACGTCAGCGACAAAAACCGATATTAGACCTCCGATGATTTAAATATTAATGTCGCAAGAATTGCTAGAAAAAAATAGTCGCTAATACAACACCACCGACAACCACGATGATATCAGCAAGCTCAACCAAGCCAGAGTTCAACGTTAGCTTTCCAATGGCGATTGCAGCAAAGGGAATAGCACTAGCACAATTGAGAGTGTATCATAGCTGGCCAAATATTAGATCAAAGTCATTAGGTGGGTTACAGTCAAATTATTCACTGGTATTTGTGTATAAAAATAAACCTCAAGGAAACCCCGATTTGAAAGTTGTGGGCATACCTACATGCAGTTATCAAATAGAACAGATCAATAGTGAATTCCAACGCAGAATCAAATCTATGACAGAAAAAGAATCCAAGATCGCCATCACGGTTAATGAACCAACGTTGTCAGCGGCGATAGAAATATCAACATCTGACTACAGCGTCGATATATATCAGTCGTCGATCAGAACCGTGTTAGGATGGCCTGATGTAGCACCGGTATATGATGGGCCAAAACAGACTGGACGATCCGACTATACTTCCGACAAACCAATATTTTACAACTCACATCCAGATTATCGAAACACTCATCCATGGAAATACATAGAAACACTTGACATAGACACCAGGGCTCCAATTGGTTTTTTTGAATTTGGCGGTAAAAGACTTCCTAAATTATCAAGAACATTATAAGACATACGTGAAGATAGAATTCCATTTATCGATGAACTGTTTATTAATTCATCAAAAATGAACACCAACTGTATCCGTGAATTTTCTACAGTTGTTTCAAAGCTACATGAAGTAGTATCCAAACGACAATCTGAGAAAACAAATCATTAAAATGATACAACATCTAAATCAAGTTGCATACGACCTCAAGTATGTCAGTTAGGGTATTATTGGAACAGTAATCATCGATTACAAATTTCAAACACCTAAAAACTTAAACTATTATTTCTTAGACATTATAAGGTAGCCAGTGGAAATTTATCAAATTGTATAATACCAGGATTTAACACTGACGAGCTGAATAAAAATGTCAACGATATCATCGATGAATATTTTCCAGCGATATTAGAATCATTAAGGAAAAATCTCCTCCTCCGAATATTCTAACCCATAATAATGATCCAGAAGGTGGTGGCAGACATATATCACCGGGCATCGTCAACATCACAGCTACCATATATGTGAACCAAATATGTGATGCAATCGATGTCAGCTGTCAAGTAGATCTTGAAAAATCCAGTCAGGCCCAGCAGGGATATATTTTAAACATTACCCCTCAAGCCCCATCTGGATTATTTATTGTGTTAGAACCTGTTAATCCGGTTTATCTACCATGTCATAATCCGCAGTTGTCACGGATGCATTTAAACTTGCTGACCAGCGTGGATACCTTCTTGATTTACGAGATGAATCTTTGACGATAAGTTTATGTGAGATCCTGACAGAGTCAAACAGTAAAAATCAGGATTTTGTAAAACAAAAGAAAAGTAAATCTGATTCTGATTCTGGTCAAACAATTATTTGTGTGGTATTATATAATATACCAACACACGAAGTTTTCATATACAAAAAAAAAGTTACTCGTAAATGCCGTCAGAACAATCTTGACACTGTCCCCCCTTGACAACGTCAGCGCAGAAAAGTTTAGAGTTGATCTATTTATTGATGATTGTGGCGATGAAACATTTTTGTTAACACAGGAACAGTTAAATGATCTGCAACGAGATCATATTATTACGGTTCTGAATTATGCACATTCTTGCTTTAAACGTTACAAGTTACAAGAAATACTTTATGGGTTGTAACTACCCAACTTTTCGACCAAAAAGAAATAAAAATATATTATTATCAGAATAAAAATAAATCTGAATCAGTTTAAAAATTAAACTAAAAATATACTATAATCGAAATAAAAATAAAAGTAAAAATATATTGTAATCGAAATAAAAATAAAAATATTATAATCAGAATAAAAATAAAATTAAAAATATTAAAATGAGGACAAAAATGAAAGTAAAAAAGTAAAAATAAAAATGAAAATAAAAATAAGATTCTGAAAATAATAATCTGAATATGAATAAAAATAAAAATAAATCTGAATCAAAATAAAAATATTATAATCATATTAAAAAATAAAAATAAAAATGAATCAGAATAAAAAATAAATATTATAATTGGAACCCTGATAATGGGGAAACAAAAGTCATTATTCGGTGTTACAACTTTCACCAGTGACGTTGACACCGCTTTCATTTTCACAATTCCCATTGATAGAGACCTTGACTTCGTCAAGGTATTTACAATCGGACATAATTTTCTCAGCTGTCTTACACACTCATTCACAATCTGTTTTGTTTCGTATTAACGTGACACCTCTGATCTAATGTTTTTGGTCCCGCGTGCGAGTGGAACGAATTGCCGGACGTTTTATCATCAAATACACAAGCTATCGATCGTATCATATCCTTTTGGATTAATTTAATAAACCTGTATTCGGCTGGTAGTGTGAATCTTCCTTCAGATGTTCGTTCTTCTAATATTTCAAAATCATTTATGATTTTTTCAAGATTAAGTTGATCAGAAAGTTGTATGCCTTCATCATGTAATTTTTCAATCGCAGAAATAATCGCACTAATATTTTCTGGATTCATTATATAATAAATATCTGTTTAAAATAGAAAGAAAATTTGCATGCAATATGAGGAATGTAGGACAGCACATACATATACTATTTACAGTATTTACAATATATACAAAGGAAGGCACAATACAGAATCTGAACTATTACAGCATTAAGCTATGTACAGTATTTACAGCATATACAATGGACGGCACAATACAAGTAGCATATTTACAGCATTAAGCTATTTACAGTATTATGTATATTCTGGAATACCTAGTGTTTGCGGGAATGCAATCTCAGGTGTCTTACACCCACCTTGACTATATCAAGGAACACTCTCTTACAGTGCTAAAGTTCTCATTAGCCAATCATTCTCAGAACAGTGCCACTGCTTCATGAGATTTTTTTCTGCCCTTAGGCGTTTTACTCTGTCAGGGACTCTCACTTACAGTGCTAAAGTTCTCATTCTCATCATTGCCAGAACAGTACCACTCCTCATGAGGTTAACTAAACTTTGTATACATATTTACGTATTTATATATTTACATGTATACATATTTACATACATATATACATATATATACATTCACCACCACAGGGGCCTACTCTACGTTTAGCAGAACTGCACACCCTCCTCATAATAAACCCCGGGGAGTGCACAATAGCACCCACCACGTGGTGACATGGTAGGAAGATGTACGTTATCTGTTGAATTTCGAGCATTAGGAGACCCCAATACTTATATTGGTCAGAAATTATATGATGCCGCTAGTACTCGGAAATCCAGAAATAGCTCACTTGTCTGTTTTTCTCTTTCTTTTTAACTATTATCCCTGAAAAAATCGGGAGGACCAAGAAACATGAGAAAGTCGAAAAACAAAGAACATGTTTGTAAAAAAACCCACAAAAAACCAACAATACAATTCATTGATAAGTGGGCGTACTTGCAAAATATAAGTCAGGTTACTCTTTAATCTCTCCACTGGATGAATCTTTGTTTGACAGAGTTATTTCCCTTCGTTGAAATTCAAAAGTATTTTTCTGTTCTACAATAGAGTAAAATACTTTTGAATTTTTCTGTTATACTTCAGGAGTAGCGACGGCTGCCCCTGACATAGTCAGGAGATTCTTAAATATTATTCGCTGTTTGTATTTCTTTGAAAATGCTGATCTGGTTATATTATCTGCAACATGTTGTACCGATGATGGAAATTATCGAGATATTTGGCAGCTGCATATATCGATTGAAATTCTATTTCTTCGCCTGTCTCCACATTCCCAGATATAACTGGTCTTGAATTTGTCTATTTTCTTATTGCCAGTCATTTCAAGTTTGCAATTCTGATTCTGTGATACCTTGCAAATTACTCAAATAGATATCGAGTTTTCAACCGTAAATATAATCAATCACAAGTCTATTTTTGATCAGTCCTTGGAAACATTCATAGATACATTTATGTCAGAGATATCTTTTTTCACAGCAGTAAATCTAAGATAACCAGTATTATCAACTGAACCGACCGTATTTTTTAGTTTACAATTTCTGATGATACCATCACGAGATGCCTCATAATTTTTATGATAGGATGTGTTACAAATTCTCCTTGCTCCATTTATGTAGTATATATCATTTGTCTAAATTATTTTTTTATTACGAGCAAAAATATCCGTGATGCTAGTCCGAAAATCTAACGAGAAAATCTTCAGCGTTTTTTAACGGAGATTCATCACCGACGCCGTTGGCGTTATTTTTTAGTCATAATACCGTTTTAAAGCTCTATATTTTCTACCTCCATAGTCTACACACAGCTGCTATTTTTCCCGGACTCCTTTGTTACACTTTAAACATGACTTTGGTCCTAGACTCCCTCGTCGCATGCTTTGTATGTGCTATCCACAAAATTCATTTACACAAGCCCGATTATAAGGAGTTGTAGAGCCAATCATCAACCACTTGCAGTTATTCTTTGCTCGAATCATTATATATTATAAATTAAAGTTTAATTTAAATATATATTTTCATCAATTATAACATGGAATAATTTACGAGATTATCTGCGATCAAACCTTCTCAAGGGAGATTTGATCTTAAGAGAATAACACATGACTTGCCGTGGCGAGCTCTGGTTGATTCGACGAATAAGACTCTAATGAATCGTATCCATGAAGCCAAAGGGGAGTTTCGCAACGATGGCGCAGCTCATGTGTGGGCAACCTTCAGAATTATGCAGGAAGTTGATGTTACAATGAATGACCAGCGAGCAACAAAGATACCATTTTAGAATAAAATGTATTGTGGAGCGAGACGACACCTGCATTATCCGTGACAAATGTGACCCTGTTCGAGAATTACATCATGCTGGAGATGTTGTAACGTTAAGTAAATATTCCAAAACCAGGAATGTTGACTGGTATTGACAAACCATATTATGAACCAGCGTATCCTTAAACGGCAGTTGTTTATGCGATATATCGGCTGATTTATAATCCAAGTTGATGATCTCAAACCGATGAAACTTTCGACTCTGAATTGTGTAGCTGAGCGAGTTAATGGACATTTCACAAGCGCGGTACGTGGAAATGGTTTAACGGATTTGCGACGTAAAAAACAATAAATGAGTGGGCTGAACGTGTCAAGGAACATGGCGCTACGATCAACGACGTTGCCAAGCTTGAAAAAAAATAAAATTTCCAATAAGGGTGAAAACACTAACCGGAGAGATTTTGTACGAATCAAAATATAAATCAAAAGGAGCTTCGATAGACATCATTGATCATAACGTGCTCGCGTGGACGATGGACGTAACAATATTTCCACGAGACAGAACTGTTAAATTTTTATAACGGTGATAGTTATAAATAAAATTAGTAAAAGTGATCCTGTATCTGTGTGGTTATTTCAAAGTTCCGAATATGGAAATTATGATCAGTTTGTACGACCTAATGGAAATATTTATCGATCTGAGCCCCTCCACTCGGAAATGAAAAATCTTGCGTTGAAATATACCGATGATATTGAACAATTACTCAGTAATTGTTTTACCGTTCCGTCAGTCGTTGCTCCCGCTGCTCGGGAGAAAATTAATGGAAACCGACAAGATTGGAATTTCTTGTCGATGTGCAGCTTAGCTGATGTTAATACGGGCACGGTGGGTTGTGGAATGCTAAATACGATTGTGGAGATGTTATCTCAGTTAATATGGTTGCATGTTATCCTAGAAGTTTTCTTGAAATGGGAGAGTGTTCTGAATATTTTAAGAGATTTGGTCATCCAACACACAAGATGACCAGAGTTGCTATAAATGGATATTTACCATATTTCGTTATAACTGAATTTGCATGACGTGTATTGAATCGTTTGAGTTTCCATCCGATTGTTTATGTTTGGTTTGGTCGTCATTTTAGCCGACGTGGATGGGGACCAATAGTGTTATTTCGATACATGCTTGATGCTAAAATTTTAGCATCGTTAACCGTAAGTGAAGCAATAATATCGTATCGTCAAAAGAAACAAGTCTGGTTACCAAAACCACCTCCTGTAGTTGAAATGACTGCTCTCTACGAAATCTTTGAGCGTAATCACGAAGAAATTGAATATGAAAATAAACTTGCAAAGGATCTCGGCAGAAAAATAATTGGTAAATTTACTCAGGGTAGTTCATGTGATCATAAACGACATTGCACAAGACTGAACATCCATGATGCTGAACTCGATTTTATAATTACTTATACAACAGAGAAAGGCACAATTATAAGCCGGAATAATGCTTACTTATCGGACGTAACTAAGTTAGGTACAGTTGTGAGCTATACTGACGGTGACTCACCACAGTTTACTCATGATGGGTCTTCGATGTTAGCGTATATTTCGATAAATTTATTATCGAAGATAAACAGATTTCCTGATACCGCGGTTATAGTTGCCACATATTTATTTCATGTGGATAGGAATATATAGGATTGCTAAACGAATTACAGATCGGTGCTGATGCATCATAGGACGAATGGAGACTAAGGCGAGAAAAGATAGTTATTCGGAATCCGCTGATTATAGATCTGAGGAGAGATATTATAAAAATAGTCTAATGTCAGCGTTGTGATCATCGCCGTCGGTATATGATCTCGTAGCCAGACATAAAACTGTTTATCTTAACGGGTGAGGTGGTTCTGGTAAAACAACGCGAGTGACTGAATTATTTCGGATTTTGATATGGTTGTTTTGACGCCTACACATAGACTCGCCAGAGAAATGAAAGAACGAGGAGTTAAATCTCATACTTATCACAGCTTCTTTAGATGGAAGGGAGATGCATGGACTCCTTTACGAATGGGTGAAAAATACATTCCAAAGATCGTTATTTGGGATGAGATATGTATAGTGTCTTTAGATCTACTAAACGTTTCTTGATTGGTTACTAACTCAGAATACTGCTGTAATGATGTGCGGCAATCATGGTCAACCTAAACCTTTTGTCGGTGAATCGCCACATGACTGGTTAAAAGAATTCGCACATTATTATGAGGAAATAACTGATTATCATAGACTATTGATGAATCGCTGAAGGAATTTGAAAGGATAATCAGACTGCAGCCGGATAAGATTCAATGTCAAATAATGCGTAAAGTAAATCCGGAGACTGCAATGAGTAATTTTTGGAATTTGTGAAGGCCTGCTGATTTGATAGTTGCAAGTCGGAAGATAGTTCGCGATTCACTTCAGCAGCAATTATTTCTGTTGCATAAAGAGAAATTTTCAGATCTACCTGTACCATTATGTTATCGCCCAGCAGATACGCGACGGCAAAGTATTGATGTTGAAATTCCAAGTGGCGGTGTTAAACAAAATCTTGTATTAAATGATATCGTTTTAGTTCCTTCGTCACAAGGAATAGCTATTTGCGATATAAATATTTGAATGGTCAAATTTTGTTTATCTGGCCGTGTCTCGAGTCAGAAGAATATCTCAGCTGCGAATGGTTATCATAGGCTTCACAGTAAATAATAATGAAACTACTGGCAATGGAGATGATATAGCAAAAAACAAAATAGCTTGATACAAGCGATGTGACAAAACAAGAAGTGTGACTTTGATCTCGATTCTGAATCTCTCATGACACTGAAACAGCGACAGAATAATAACTTTGCTTGCTGTAACACAGTAATGTTGTGGCAGTATTCTGCAAATGACCCAAGACAGTTTACCGTAGATAGAATTAATAGTAGTCTCGGCCATACACGCGAAAATGTGATGTTGACTTGTCTTGAGAGCAATCGACGTCAAGTAGCCAGTTCACAAAAGTGAAGGTGGTGGTAATTTTCTATCATCAGGAATTATTTGTAATTGTTCACGTACAAATCTACGTTGAGTAGCAGTTGAATCTAGTTTGTAGTTTGCAGGTCTACCCGTGGATCTTACCACGCTGAAAATTGTATGTGTAGTTACACTCCAGATCGGGTCAGTCGCTCTTTTTCTACCCCTCCCTCCAATGTTATATTTTTACAACATTTATATCATTGATTTCTCAGCGACACGAAAGCAAGAGCCAGTCAAGCATCATCAAGCTGTACCAAATTTTATCAGTGCAATTATCATAGGTCCATCTGGATCTGGTAAGACGCAATGGTTGCTTAACCTGATAATGAGATGGCTCAAGTGGGATAATTTGTATTTAGTGGCACCATCTATTGATGATCAGCGTTGCTACAACGTGCTTTAAGATTTTAATGAAAATGCAAAATTGCTGGATGAGGACGGTAATGATATTATTGTTTTATAACTGATATTGATGATGCTCCATCTGTGGATGATCTTGAGGGATGTATTAATAATTTTCTAGTATACGATGATGTGATGCTAGACAACCAATCAAATCCAGCTCGGATATTTTCCCGAGGCAGACATAAAAACACCGACGTTATATATGTTACTCAGCGATATACGCAAATACCTAAAGTGATCAGAGATAACTGCATTCTTCTGGTTGTGTTTAATGGTGTTGATACCCACACGTTAAGAAACATCATCAGACATGGTGTTCAGGGGACACGGATATGATTAAATTTAAAAACTGCTTTTCAAGCGCTCAAGCAATTCCTAGTGGATTTATCACGATAATTTTACATGATCCTAGGTCGCGGTATCGCATAGGTCTCGACATAATTTTTGGTTGAGAGACCATATACCTTGTTTTACACACACATGGGGGATTCTCCCAGGTAAATATATTTGAAACACACACAAAAAAATACCAGATTACAGGTCTCCGTGACGCTTGTATTTATTCACTCTCCGTAGGAATGCTTTATCGCGCAAATAAAATTGGTATGTTTACCTTCCGAACTATAGCGTTACTGACACTTGTATTTTTTCACCATCCGATAAAAGCTTGATTTTGGTCTGAAATTTTGGTATGTTCACCCTCCCTGCTGCTGTTATTGACCGTGGTGATAGCACTAAATAAGTTGTATCATTAAGTTGGCCGAATTCTAATATGATCTACTATGCAGTTATTGAATCGAGAGATATTGGTGATGTCTCTGAAAACGTTGACGTTAGCGGCTCGTGCGTTTCTTTGCCTACATTGTTGGTAATTTGAGATCATGCAATTGTGTTGCCTAACATCTTGACGTCATAATATTATATAAGTGCGATTTAATGTAATGACGTCATAATATTATATAAGTGCGATTTAATGTAATGACGTCATAATATTATATAAGTGCGATTTAATGTAAAGTTCTTGCCATATGTTGCTTCTATACAAATATAGGACTTTGTAACAGCCATGAATACGACAGAGAATTTACATTTAGTCGCTTTCCTCTCGGATTGTTATATATGTATGATGTATAAAAGTTTTACCTAATTTGTGTTTGAATGCATGAATTTGGTTGACCATCATCATAGCTAAATGGTTACACGTATTTTCTATACTTGACTTACAGCTATTTTACTAATTGCTTCACAACAATTCATGTACCTGTATTTTCACTGTAAGGACCTTAAAACGCCGAGACAAAAATATGAACATTACTATGGCAAGAAATAAAAGTAAATGAAAAAAAAAATGAAATACAAAAATTAGCATTCGATTTCTAGGCCACCACCATCGCCATTTCAATACAAATTATCTATGGATGGAATAAGATGAAATTGTTACCAGGTACAATGTTTGTGTCAAATGCAGTCAAAGCAACGCAATTAAAATATTTAAAGAGGACTATTAAAAATGTGCAACTTTGTGACAAATCATAGAGCATCGGTATTTGTGGTATACATACTATAGTGCAGTCCCATCTTGTACGTCTGAAATTGTAGGCTGGAATAGATTCACTGGTGTAAATTGTGTCGATTAAAACAAATGAATAGCCCGTCTACATGATGATTCATTCTCGCAGTAGAACCAACATCCGCTTTTCCTGTCAGAGCCGAAAATATGTTCGGTTTGGATGTACACAACTGATCGACTTCCCCATTGGGGGGTGGGGTGGGGGGCAGACAGCACGAAATTGTAACGCAGCAAAGAGATTTTATTTTAATTTTAAATTTTAGTTCATTTGTAATCTAATGTCTATTCTAAATGTATTGTGATAATTAAACTTGTGAAACAACAGTGGGCTCAGGTTAAATAGCTTGCTCATTGGGCAAACAGAAACAACACCATTTCGAGCAGAAAATCGAGATAGACAAGAGATCAGCACGATTGAAGAAAGAAAGAGCTCAAAAAATATAGAAAGGACAGTGCATCAAAACAAGTGAAATTTCAGTTAAGTAGTCTATAAAGTTCAATGCATTAAAACGCAAATAATACCTAAATGTATGCCCAGAAGAACATAAACTCTCTGGCAGATGTTTCCAATACGATTCCCGTACATCATATTTGACCTCGTTATTTATTGTCATAGGAGATAGAGCGACTTTCATCGTTACAACTTACATATATATCTGGAATCAAAGGATATTATTTTGCAACACATACACAATGATTGTACGCTAGCGCAGGAAGTGATATCACTCGTCCCCATGTCATTGTGCAAAATTATTCTTTGATAAATTGTAGCACTTATTGATGACATGTGTATTTCGATTTTTATAACTTCTAAAATCTTAACGACAATTATCTAGGTTAGCATTGACTTGATTGTATATCTTCAGAAATTTGTCGTACCTTAATTTTATTCGAAAATTCAAGTATTATTGATAATGTTGTTTTCTATTTATCATTTAACGTAGAGACAAGAAACTTTAAAAAGGTCTGAATACTAAATTGACGTATATTATATTACTACATTACTGTAATGGATTCTTTCACTGTATGTTATGTATTATGGACACTTAGCCTAAATTACATTAATACATTACTCATACGTCCTAAATATTTGAACAAGTTCATATTATTTGCATATATTTAAAAGCATTCTACAATACTGCAGTAATTCGTTTGCAGTTCATTAAATTTAGATATAAAGCTATTAAGGAAAGAAAACGATTTGTACCTAGTATTTGAAATTTATACCTAACAGCCGTGTGGCGAAATTGAAATACAGTTCCTTTTTATTTAAATTTCAGATCTTGTTTATTTGTCCTCTAAAAGTAATCCTGCAAACTAGAACGAATATACTCAAGTAAACCTCAAATTTATAAGGATTCTGTTTCGAGTAAATGTCGGTCGTTTACTGGAAAGGAACATTAATTCCAGACTTGAAGGAAATGGTAATTGGTAGAAAGATAAAATAGTTTGATTTGTTGGAAGAACGGACTCCCTTTGCAAGTTTATCTACTGACTATCCCTCTCCATCTCAGGGAACAGCCAATCTATGAGATCGTATACCCTTCTATCTCTTTTTATCGTGTAAATGTTACTTTGCCGTTATATACTGACAACAAACTATACTAGTTCAAGGTCGCGACCATTATTTTGTAATTCGTTCCATGCTGAAGTACTTAAATGTTTTCATCCACTTTCCTGACGACGCTGGATAGCTGGGCTATGGTTGAATCAGCATATCTACTATTGAAACCAATCACACGTAGACACGCTCGATATTATGCATTTCAGTACCAGATTATTTACATCGTTTGCGATAGATAGATAGATAGATAGAAGACAGACAGACAGACAGACAGACAGATAGATAGATAGATAGATAGATAGATAGATAGATAGATAGACGGATCGATGGATAGTCCAGTCTGTGATTGCTTATCAGGAATCAACCGCTTGCTTTAATTGTATATTCTTCACTTTATGTTACCCTCATCTCTACTTTGCTCCATCGCTTAAGAGTTTGCAGTGAAGGTATGTCGTCTTTGTCCTGTTACTCGTACCCTTGCAGGAAGATTGTCATCACAATTATTCAGAAACACTTAGCTTAAACAAAGTAAAATTGGTAGCCATGTTTGTTTGCATATCCAATGAGCTGACCAGATTTTCATGATGAGTAATCTTTGTGACGGAACTCGGGTATGTATGTACTTGTTGTATTTACCTCTGCGTTAAGAGTTTTTTAGAGTCGGTGTTGGGACGATACTAATAAACTGCATTCACGATCAAGGTTTAGTTTAGTAAAATCGACTCTCCCTAATTTTTCAGCATACGGGATTTTTTTTTATATTTCATTATACCTTCTTATTAATTTGAGAGAGAAATGTTTCTTTTTATTAGATGTTTTGGTCGTGTTTTATATTGCATGGCGTGAGTAGTAAACAAATATGAGGTTTCTATCTCAAAGACCCCTCTCCCCCCCAACAAATAGATTTGTTCTAGCAGCAGGCAGGGTGAACCCTACAACTTTTTTCCTGACCTTATTTTACAAAAATAAAGGTTCCTACAGGGGCTGAAAAAATAAGGTCAATAACTCTAAACCGAACCTTCTAACTTTTATTATTATCATATAGTTTGAAGAAACGGATAATAAATCATTTTAGGTTAGCTCATTTTTGTTATTTTATTTTTGATTTTTTGTTTTTTATTTTATAGCGCGTTTAGTTTACTCGCGGGTCACTCAATTTTTGTCGTTCACCCTGCCTGCTGCTGTAAATTAAACAACTATTATAAATATTAACAAATGAGTATCGGAGAACCACTTTCAGCTAGATTAGCTCGAGAGCGACTAGAGGCAATTAGAAAATATCTACCCGTCCGTGATTTAGTTAAACAACAGTTACAATCACGTCAGGAATCTCAGGTTGAATTTGAAGAGGATACAAAACAATTATTTAAACCTATCACTGAGACCACTAAAGGTATTCAACCTGCGTTAGAGAAAACCGCTGAAGCAACTGGAAAAATAGCAGAAAGAACAAAACAGACAAAAAGAATTTTATGTGAACTTCCAGCCGAAATAGCTGCGGCTCAACCACAATTACAAGAAGAAGTACAACAAGTACTTGAGGGTATTGACAAAGTTCGTGAGGATGTTGGTGACGTAATAGATATTGTTACGTCAAAGCCAAAGCCAAAACCAAAACCACCAACCCGATTAACCGAAGATGGTCGTAGGATACTTCGAGAAAACCCTGTAGCGGTTGCAGCAACAGGATATCCACATCGTGATACATTATTAGATCCAGACACCGCTAGTGTTTCTGAAAAAAATTGGGTTTCTTTTATATTTCGAAAATCCCGTGGTATATCTAGAATCACTGATAAATATAAAAATGATTTTGAAACTTTTGTGAGACAAGTCAAAGAGGCTAAAAGAGCGCCATTACTCGGAGATATGCTATCGTCAGTAAAATCGCTGTTCAGACCACCTCGTATTGAGGAAGAAGAAGAATATTTGCCGTCAGACACCTCTCCTGGCGACATAAGTGGAAGCGGTTTTACTAATCAGGGAAGTGGCCTTATTACTTGTCCCAATAATGTCCTTGCTGATGTTGATCGACTAGAAATCCTCATTGGAGCAAAACGAGCTGGTAATAATTCCCCAGAAATCATTAATGAAGCAGCTGATATTTGTAAACGATTATTTACAGGTGGAATTATGGATATTAATGTATATCGATCCCTCATTAATGAAATCACCGATGACTACTATAGTGACTGAGTATATAATTAAATACAGTTATTATAATAAAATGATCGTACATAGTAATCAACGTGGACCAACCATGGTCAGGGCGGTAAATTCTCAATTACCAGTATACAAAACAATCTACGGAGATGGACTAGGTGATGTTGTTCAGGGTCTATTTAGAAGGATAGCCCCAAAAGCAATACCGATTGCACAGCAACTATCAATGAAAGCTATTGATGTTGTTCGTGAAAAAGGTATTGGTGCTGTTGGTAATCTTGCTGGTAAAGCATTCTCGGCGATCAAAGATAGACTAACACAATTAATACGCAGACCTGCGGTCCGACCTCAACCTGTAAAATTACCTAGCACTGAAGTAATGCCTGCAAATATTAGTAAAATAATAAATCAAGCTGCTAATCAAAAACTAGCAGAGTTGGCTGATGTACCATTATCAGAAAAAGAAAAAATATAACCGCTAGTCTAATAGCAGGAAGTGGTCTCACTTCTCAAAGTGGTCTTCGTGTTAGACGATAGCAAATATAATAAAGATGTTTAAACGCATATCTGATCCAGCGTTTGACATGGATGCACCAGTACTCAAGGATGAATCCATTCGGGATTATCAGTATTATTCTTATGACGCACGTGTACCTAACGATTCTGGAAAAATTGAATTACAAGTTCATGATACAAGCAGATATTTCTTACCTGCTGAGGCATTTATTGAAGTCGAGGGTAGACTTTTAAAATTAGATAATACAGATTACGGACTTGGTGATCGAGTTGGTTTTGTTAATAATGGTATTATGGCGTTATTCAAAAGTGCCGTATATATGATTGATGGACGAGAGATTGAGGCTTGTAATAACGACATTGACGTTGCCACAACAATACTTGGTCTTGCAAGATACAGCGATGATTATTCAAGATCAGCTGGTCCATCAATGATGTTTGCCAAAGATACAACTGATCATCCAGAAAACAGAAACGTAACTATTGATAATGTAAGAAATGCCGCAGGAGACAACATTATCCCTGCAGTATTGTCGATGAATGAAAATTTTAACTTGGGATTTGCATCACGTCGAGCAATGTTGGGTGAAGATGAAAGATTTTTATGTGCAATTCCGTTGTCACACATCTTTGGATTTTGTAGAAATGTTAGAAAGGTTATTTTTGGAGCTAAACATACAGTTGTACTTGTACGAAAAGGTACCGATAATGATGCAATATGGCACTCTGAGGGAGTTGATGCCAATGCAACTGCGGCACATCATGGTAAAGTAACACTAACGAAACTTTCATTGTGGATGCCAGTGATGACTCCGTCAATATCTGAAGAAAACCGGTTGCTATCTTTTATGAGTCAAGGCGGTAAGTCAACGTTGTCATGGTTGACTATGACAACAGATGCTTTTCAAAGTAACATTAATGGTTTATTTACATGGCAAATAGCTTCTCAGCAGGGTGTTTCTGCACCAAGACACATATTTATTGCATTACAAGATCCTACACGAGTAAATAATCAAACGCGTAGTCACATGATATTTGATAACCTCGGTGTTACTGAGGTTTCATTAAGGATAAATGGACATCAAGAACCATCCGAGGATATATTATTAAATTTTCCTCAAAACAGTGTTGCACGTGTGTATCATCGTCTTATGTCGTTTATGGGTCGTGATCAAAACGTTGATACTAGTTTACAAATATCTCAGCGGGATTTTTCAACCTTATATCCGATTTATTACTTTTCGCTTGAACATTTAGATTTAACCAGACAATCAGTAGTTGATATACATTTTCGAGCTCGTGTGAATAGAGGAGTTATTGCTAATTACAGAGCAATAGTCGTTATACTCAGCGATAAGACGATGTTACTTGAAGGTGTTGGTGGACGAATGAGAGTCGTTGATGCCCCAGTAGAAAACATGTAATTAGATCACCTGATTTAAAATCAGGATAATAATTATAATGTCATACAATCACGTTAGTGTTACCCTGACACCTGGTCAGATTAAAAGACTACAATCAGCATCAAAAAATAACTGTGGAAAAAAAATATCACTAAAGCGAGAACAGATGAGCGGTTCAAATAAATTATCGTTGACCGAAAGTCAGTTCAGAAACTTCAATGAAGCCAAAAAATCAAATAAAGGTATAAAACTTAATCTTTCTGCGGGCGCCATCAAAGACATCGCTAAGACGGGTGGTATATTTCCACTTCTCGCAGCTATACCAGCTTTAATAGCAGCTGCAGCCCCAGCTGTTGCAAAAGCAGCTGCATTAGGCGCTGTTGGAACTGCTGCTGGAATGGCATTAAAGAAAGCAACCGGACAGGGAATCAAAAAAAAGGGAAAAGGTCTCAGATTGCCAGGGACTCCACATTCATGGTACGGAAAGGGTCTAAGACTTCCCGGGACAGTTTACTGATATCGCCTATGTCCAATTTTGATTTACTCAATGCTGCTAAAAAACTAAAAATAAAAAACTTCAGAGGTGTTTTCATGCGCGATCAACTACCTAAAATCGCTAGCGATTTAGAAACTGGTATTATCAATCTCGATAAAAATTCTAGACCAGGCACGCATTGGGTTGGATATGCAATTGATCCACGTGGAACTATTTACTTTGATTCATATGGATTAGCGCCACCAAAAGAATTTCTTCATTATGTCAGCAATAATACTGCTCCAATCTGGTATTCAACGTTACCAACACAAACATTAACTGATCCACCAATATGTGGTCGTGAAGTACTTAATGTACTTGATGCTATATCAAAATCAACAAAACCACCTCATAAAGTCGTGCATGAATATACCATATTGTCACATTTAAACAGATATTGATAAATATAATGGTAGATATTTACGGAAGATCTGCTCGTGGTAAAGCTCAGCAACAAGGTGATTTATCTAAATATGCAACTCTTGATCAACTCAGAAATGAGATTGATGATTTATTAAATATTACAAGTGTGGATCAAAATGAAGTCGTTGTTTTCCAGGATAAACAAGGACGATTAAAGACAAGCAATATACAACTGCCAGATGTACTTATACGAATTCCTATCGCAGTTGCTGATAATATCGTTACTTTTACTGATCAAGGTAAAATACAAGATTCGGGTAAGTCAGTTAACGATTATATCAAGAAACTGGCGATGTATTTACTGGTAGCATTATTATGTCAGGAAATAAAATTACATACCTTGGAAATCCAACCGTAGATACAGACGCCGCAACAAAAAAATATGTCGATGATCAAGAATCTAAGTACGTGTTAGTCAACTGTGGTATAATGCGTGCATTTCTCAACATGAATAATAATGGTATTAATAATCTTAGAACACCAGAATCTGATTTTGACGCTGCAACGAAGAAATATGTAGACGATAGCAACATTCCTACGACAACTTCGCTAAAAACAATCAATGACGAAATGACCACACTCAATGGTACTTTTACTAGACATGTACAAACGTTTTTAAATTTTCGTAGAAACATAAACAAATCTGTACATGATTTTTTGGTGATCCACCAACCGTTGACATAAAACTAGCCGACGTTAACACAAAACTAAACGATATTGTTAGTGGAATATCTAATATTGTTCAAAAAACTAATCTGATTAAAATTCCTCACAATCAGATCGTTAATATCGTGTACACAGTAGCATCAGGATCAGCCACGTGGACACCACAGAATAAAACCATCAAATACACTGCGGAAATTGCTGGTGTGTATAGGTTGTCCGTACTTAGCAGTGTAGATTTTAGAATATTTACTACATCTCCATCAACTGGTAATTCTTCTATAACTGTATCTGTAATATTGGATAAAGATTCTGAGGAAATATTTACGTTGGAATTATCTGATAAAAATATAGTTTCAGCTAGTTACTGGTGGTGTCTGGAATTTGTAACCAAACTCACCAATTAATTACTTAACGTCATAGTATAATGAATGAAACTTCAATCGACGTTCAACGTCACAGATATAATCAAGTATGTGAATGTCTGACCAAACTAAAAAATATCATTGACAATTATACATTAAAAGTAAAAAAATATCGCAGACGTATGGTTGTCATTGATATAATCGTTTACTCGGTTTCCGCTGTTGTTGCTGGATCCGGATTATTATTATCAACGATAACAATGACAGCTCCAGCAATTGTAACGATTATTGTTTCAACTTCAACGACTATCGCAGGTATACTCAGTATTATCGCTAAAAAGATATCTACGTGCACAAATGATAAATTACGCGAGTACATAATAAAATTACACACAGCAACAACAGCCTATTCTAAACTAACTTCGTGTGTTTCATTTTATCTTAGTGATGGTAAAATATCCGACGAGGAATTTGCAACAATAATGAAAACCTATGATGAAGCATTCATAATCGCTACTAACGATAGCCAAAATGGAGAATTAAATAATAACAATAATAATAATGTCTGAGTCCTTGACAACGTCAAGAGAGTTACTTCAACAGATCGTCACTAATACGACTCCATCAAAAACTACAATGATTTCATTAAGTTCGACCAATCCTGAGTTTAGCGTTAACTTTCCAACCGCAATTCCTGCAAAAGAAATAGCGTTAGCGCAGCTTCGAGTTTATTATAGCTGGCCTAATATTAGATCAAAACCATTTGGTGGACAACAGCCAAATAATTCACTAGTATTCGCAAATAAGAATAAACCTGATGGAACTCCTGATTGGCAAGTAGTTAGTATTCCAACTGGTAGTTATCAGATAGAACAGATCAATGATGAATTCCAACGCAGAATTAAATCTGTTACAGGAAAAGAATCAAAAATAACAATTGGTGTATACGAACCAACATTATCAGCGGTGATTGAAATAAATTCCCCTGATTACTCTGTAGATATTTATCAAAGTTCGATTAGATCAGTATTAGGATGGCCTGATATTCCCCCTATTTATAATGGAATTTCAGAACCAACTAAAAATGAATTTCTCACAACGGAAAAAAAATTCATTAAAGATCCAGAATATCGAAATAAAAATCCATGGTCTTATATATTATTTGAATTTGATCCAAGCGACAATAGATATTACTTTACTGATTTCGATGGTCGAAGGATCCCTAAGATAACTAGATCAGCATTTGATTTCGTCATAGAAGCCGGGGGGGGGGGAATCGACAGATTGTTGATGGAAGATTTTTTAAAAGATTTTTAGATCCTCTTAGGCCTGAATACGATAAAACACTTAATGATTTAAGAAGTTTATTTATTTCATTATCTCAACATTATGATGATAATGTAAAATATCAGATAATCGTGTCAATAAAACATTTAAATAGGATCCTATTTGATTTATACATCGCCAATCGAAGTATTATAAACGTTGCAACTGATATTATTAGTAGTGGTGAGTACACTAATCGAGAACGTAAGCAATTATTTCTTGATCATTACAAAATAACAGAAGAAGATTTACAAACATTTATAATACCAGATTTAAATAACGCTGAAATGAAGAAACACTCAACGATGTCATTGATGAACATTTCCCTAAAATATATGCAGCGTGGAGAAAAATAGCCCCACCACCGGTTATTCTTAAACATAACAACGATCCATACGGTGGAGGCCATCATATCTCGCCTAATATTGTTAACATCAGATCGACAATCGCACTGAATCTAGTATGCGATATAATTGATAGTAGTTACCACGTAGATCTTTCAAAATCTAACCAGGCCCAGCAAGGAGATATATATTATATTCATTAAGTATTCAAGCGCCACCAGGATGGCTCATTGTGTCTGAGCCAATAAATCAGGTCTACTTGCGTGTACATAATCCATTATTGACAAGAATGAATTTCAAACTCACAAATCAGGATGGCAACATTGTGGACCTAAGAGGAGAAACGTTATATATTAATTTGTACATACACTCGTAGAATGATGCCTGAGTAAATTTTGCAAAAAATCTTTTTTTTTACCTTGACCTTGACCTTGACCTTTGACCTTGACTTTTGACCTTTTGCATGTATGTATATATGTATGTATGTATGTATGTATGTATGCATGTAATGTATGTATGTATGTATGTATGCATGTATGTATGTAATGTAATTTATCAAAAATAATCAGTAGCATCCAAAGTGGTTACCCGTCACGGGGCCCCTTGATAGCCTTTGTGCCTTTCATGGGGTCCTTACATTGTTGTCTCTCTTATGACTGTTATGGGGCACCCCATGTTCTGTTTCTTTTGGCTAACATTCTTTCTGAATGTTCATTTGGGGACCCTTCAATGGGGTAGAGAGCTCAGGCATGCTACTGATTATTTTAGGAGGGCACCTTTTGCATAGACACATCCCCCGGCGAATTTCTAATCGAAACGAAACATTAGAAATTCAGAGGACTGTCTAGGCATTGCGGTTTTAATAAAACCCCTACCAAATCAAACCCTGGGGTAAGTGCAAAATGCACTCACCACGTGGCGTGACGTGGTGGGGATTTTATTGAAACCTTAGGGGTGGTCCCCCCAATCTTAATAAAATTGGCAACCCCTGGACCAAATACCCACCCCCCGCGGTCAAGGGAGTCGAACAGCAGAAGTTCAGTACCAGAGTCCCAACACTCGTGCACTGAGCTAACGACACTCAACTATATATATATACGTTTGAGAAATTATTATATGGTTATCACACAATAGCATTAGATTTTCTGATTTTATAAATGAATCTAAATATTTATAATTTTATTAAGATATATAACCATTTTATGTATGAAACGATTAAAATATATCACCGTTTGTATATATCTTAATAAAATTACAAGCATGAAGACGAAAATAACTGCTGCGTCACAAATCCATGGAAAATCAATAAGCACATCCGTCTTAATGCACAAGTTGTTCTGTTTGAAAGCCTAGAACGAAAATGTATATGTATAATGGTGCACAGTATGATTGAAGATAATATACCGATCACTCGCACTGTACAGTTAAGTGCTTAAAGGGTTATTTGTACTGTACTGTGTGCGTATGTGTGTGCGTTTGAATTGGGTTTCATATCCGTGTAAGTGTTTTTGCTTTCGTTTTGTTATGCTTGTAAATGACGTTGCTTTTTTAGCGGCGACTGTTATCTAAGGGAACCTTGTTATTGTATTACGATATGTGTCTTAAGTTTACAATGGAATTTAACAAACTTACAGAGATTCAGTTAATCACAGACAGACGGATACATTTAGTTGATGAAAATACATTGGGCAAGGGAAATAATCGTTTAATTTACTCTGTGGAGTTACCTCGCTTTATATGTGCAATTGCTTAAAGTGAAAATTAAAAACTTGAATGTCAATTATTTTCTATTTTAAAGAAATAAATACATATATATGAAAAATGAAAACATTAATGATTATATTTCTGCTATTAAAAAATTAAAACATGACGGAATAAAAATGTCCCATAATCTTGATCCTCAAAAAATTCTCTCTGACTTTGAATTATTGCAGCAAAGAAAATTCGAGAACAAATTCACATTACCTTCCAATTACAGATTCGTGAAATCAATTTATCAATCTATGTTAGAATCTTTAGCAATGGTGAACGACACACAAGTGAAGCTATTTGCACCTCTTGCACGCTCAATCGAAAAAATAAGGACTGCGTTGTCTCACGAGTAGGAAAGAAAAAAAATGATAGACAATCGTGTAATGCAATTAAAAAAGATTATGTTATCTGATTCTGTCGAGAGTGAAAATGAGAGCAGTGACAGTGAAAGTGGACCCCTGACCGTGATAATGGCTAAACAAAAGCCTTGGCAAAATTGACAGAGTCGAACTGTTAAGAAATAGTTATATGACATATTCAAATATTATCCGCTGATTATATTTTATTGAAAATGCAGATTTGTATGTTTTATTTGCGACAACTTGTACCGATTGTGGATGTATATCAAAATGTTTTGCAGCTGCACTAATTGATGGGGAGGTCATTTCTTGGTCTGTTTCTGTATTTATGGATTTAATAGCTCTTCTTGCAAACTTTTACATTTTCCAGTATTTCCACGTCTAGAATTCTGACTCTGTGTTATAACTTGCAGATTAGATAAATTATTATTCTGGGGATCTCCATCAATATGATCAACTACAAGTCCATTTTCAACTACTCCACGAAAACATTCAAAGATGAACCTATGTGAGAAATAATTTTTACCTCTACCAACATTGAATCTAAAATAACCAAATGTATCAACATTACCGACTGGTTTTTTCAATCTGCAGTTCCTGATAGTACCATCAAGAGACGGTTCGTAGTTTTTGATGATCGGATGTGCTACAAATTCTTTTTGCTCCATTTATATAATAATATTATTTGTCTAAATCATTATTCTGAAATCTGGTCAGATAATCTTCTACGGTTTTTATAGGAGATTTACCTGACAAGGTATTTTTTTTGGTCATAATATCGTTTTAATTCCCTGTATTTTTTTTCCGCCATATTTTAGACATAACTGTGTTTTTCCTCTGACTCCAACACCGCATTGCACACATGGTTTTGGTCCTGTACTTCCATTTTTGATGCATTGCATGTGATTTCCGCAGTATTCATTTATACATGGTTTATCACAATGAGAGATATGACCAAGTTTAAGCCAAATACACTTGTTCCTGGTTTCAATCATTATATATATACAAAAATTCAATTTAAATATTTGTCTTAATTATAATAATGGAGGAATTATCCGTTATTGAACCTTCCCCTGCTAGATTTGATCTTGACAGACTACCAGAATATAAATTTAGTGTTTCGATGCAAGATCTAGCTTTAACAAATGCGGATATAGCTAAACGTATCCGTGAAGCCAAAAAGGAATTTCGTGACGATGGTGCTGCTCATGTATGGTCAACTTTCAGGATAGGACATATCGTTAATATGATGAACGACAAACGAAAAGTAATTATTAATCACCTTGATAATCAAAAATATTTCATTTTAATAAAGTTTATTGTAGAGACAGATGATGATATCTGGATTATTCGTGATAAGCGTGATCCAGTCCGTGTGCAGTCGGGAAGCAATATTGTTCTCTTAAATAACAGATCCAAATCTGGAATACTTACTGGCATTGATAAGCCTTACTATGTACAAGGTTACCCAGTGACTGCAGTTGTCTACGCAATATATTCGCTAAATGATAAACCTAATCTTGCGGATCTCAAGCCGATGAAAATATCAAGAATAAACTGTGTAGCTGAACGAGTTACAGAACATTTTACAAATGCGATACGTGGTAATGGCTTAACAGATTTAAGACGTAAAAAAATAGATACATGGGCAGAAACGGTTAAAGATACTGGTGCATATATTAAGGATGTTGCTGAAGTAGAAAAGTTATTAAGATTTCCAATAACAGTAAAAACGCTAACCGGAGAGATATTGTACGAACCAAAATATATAAAAAATGGAAACCCTATAACAATCGTTGATCATAACGCGCATGCATGGACTAATGCTGTAACGATATTTCCACGAGATAAAAAAGTTAAGTTTTATGATGGTGATATATTTGATTTTATCAGAAATATAAGTAAAAGTGACCCTGTGTCTGTTTGGTTATTTCAAAGTTCAGAGCACGATTACGATCAATTTGTACGGCCTAACGGTGATATTTACCGTACAGAATCTCTTCATGAAGAAATGGAATATCTTGCATTAAAATATACCTCTGATGATCTCATAGTTGGACAATTACTGAATAACTGTTTTACCGTACCATCGGTTGCTGCCCATTTTGCTCAGGAGAAAAATTCATGGGAAACGACACGATCAGAATTCCTTGAAGATATCAAAAAAAGTTGTATAGAATATGGACACGGTGGATTATGGAATACCAAATACGATTATAGTGATGTTATCTCAGTTGATATGGCTGCATGTTATCCTGGGAGTTTTCTTGGATATGGAGAATGTTCTAAATACTTTAAGAAACTCGGACATCCTACACATGAGATGACCAGGGTTGCAATAAACGGACCCTTACCAGATTTTGACCTAACAGGATTTGCTTATGTAGGATCATTCGAGTTTAGAGAAGATCTCCATGCGATTACTTATGTTTGGTTTGGAAGACATTTTTCAGAAAAATGTTGGGTTCCGATAGTACTATTGCGGTATATGCTTGATGCTGGATTTTTAATATCGTTGAGGGTAACTGAAGCAATTATATCGTATAGTTCACAGAAGCAAATTTGGTTACCAGAACCGGATAGATTTAGTGTCGATGATGCCAGGAAAGAATTCCCTGATCTTGACGAAGATCATGTCATTAAAATAAGTAAATGCAGGAATGAGTATGATGAAAAACTTTCAAAAGATCTTGGTAGAAATATAATCGGTAAGTTTACTCAAGGTGGTTCATACGATTATAAACGACACTGCACAAGACTGATTATGGACGACGCTGAACTAGATTTTATAATCACCGATACAACGAAAAAAAAACCACATTTATAAGTCGATGTAATGCTTATTTATCAGATAGAACAAAACTAGGTACCATTGTGAGCTACCTTGATGGCGACTCACCACAATTTACTCATTTAAGATCTTCGATGTTAGCTTATGTTTCGATAAACCTACTATCGATGATAAATAGATTTCTTCGTCACGCTGTCAGAGCAACGGATTCATTTTATATACATAAAAAAATATAAGGATTTATTAAAACCGCTACTCGGTAATGGTGAATGGGGGACGTGGAGGATAAAACAAGAAAATATACTTAGTTATTCTGAATCTGCCGATGTTGAAATTAAGGAAATATATTACAGAAATAATAATCAAGCATCAAAGTCATCTGCACCATCTGTGTACGATCCTGTGGCTAGACATAAGACTGTTTATCTTAACGGATGCGGTGGTTCAGGTAAAACAACTCGTGCGATTAATTTATTTATGAATAATAACTCAGATATAATTGTTTTGACACCTACACATAAACTTGCTAGAGAAATAAAGCAACGAGGAGTAAAATCATGTACATACCATAGTTTCTTTAGATGGTGCGGAGATACCTGGACTCCATCGCGGATGGGTGAAAAATATATACCCAAGTATATTATATGGGACGAGATATGCACGGTGTCGTTAGAAACACTAAAACATTTCTTGATTGGTTGTTATTGAAGAATACTGCTGTGATTATGTGTGGCGATCATGGTCAACCACCACCCTTTGTTGGACAGTCTCCACATGAATGGCTAAAGAATAATGTAGATTATTATGAAGAAATACATGATTACCATAGAGCTATTGATGAGCCGCTGAAAGAGTTTAAAAGATTAATCAGACTACAACCAGATAAAATACAATGTGAGATAATGCGTAAAGTAATTCCAGAGACAACTATAAATGATTTTTTGAATTCATGGAGACCTGCTGATTTGATAGTCGCAAGCAGAAAGATAGTTCGTGATGAACTGCAAAATAAATTATTTAGGTTACATAAAGAAAAGTTTCCAACGTTACCTGTACCTTTGTGCTATCGCCCAGCAGATACTCGACGACAGAATATTGAAGTTGAAATACCAGGTGGAGACGCTGAAAATGTCCGAGTACAAAATCTTGTACTGAATGACATTGTTTTGGTTGCCATTGATGTTGTTGAGAGCGCATTAAACACGGAAAAATCACCGTGGATGTTAGGATATGCTATAACGATTCATTCGTCACAGGGATTAACTATCTCTGATACAAATATCTGGATTGTAGATGATCGTATTGAATGGTCAAACTTAGTCTATCTTGCAGTATCTCGTGTTAGAAGAATAACTCAACTACATAGGGTTATTATAGATTACGTGATAACTGAGGAAATTACTAATGACGCTGTTGTAATAAAGAAAAACTTAGCGGGTTATAAACAATGTGACAAAAAAAATAAGCGTGACTTTGATATTGATACTGAATTTATTATAACACTAAAGCAACTACAGAATAATCATTGTGCAAGCTGTAACACAATAATGTTATGGCAATATTCGAATAATAATCCAAGACAATTTACCGTAGACAGAATTAATAGTGATCTTGGTCATACACGTGAAAATGTGATGCTGACCTGTCTTGAATGTAATCGACGCCGGTGCGATGGACGTTCTGGTGCTAATTTACATAAGTGAACGTGGTGGTAATTGTGGATCTGCAGGAATTACTTGTAATTGTTCACGTACAAATCCACGCTGAGGGGCAGTAGAATCTAATCTGTAGATTGCAGGTCTTCCAGTGGATTTAACCACGCTAGAAATTGTATGTGTAGTCACGCTCCAGGTAGGGTCAGTAGCTCTTTTTTTCCCACCCTCAAGCTCCCCTGGTTCGTATAAATATCTCACAGTTACATTACCTAATACTGGTTGTTCACGGAGTTGTACGTTATCGCTACGGGGTATATATTTTTTTTGTTATTGCATTAGAAGGTTTCATGGAAGTTGCACGAGTAATTTCATTATTTAATGCAGATATCACACTTGGTAACCTTGCAACCCATTCACGAGATCGCTCACCCGACTTAAAATCAGTAGATATTTCTTTTGCGTATTGATATCCAAATAACCGCTCAGCAAGTGTTCGATTAAATCGTTCAACAATTGCTTGATCACGATGAATTTCGGTATGTCCTCGTCTGATTTTAACGTTATGTTGCTTCATCAAAGATAATACTGCACCAAGAAATTCTTTGCCAGGATCAACTTGTAATAACTGTGGCCATCGTAGACCACCACGTTGATAAATTCGCTCAAACGCAGATGCAGCTTCAGATGCTGTCTTTGTTGATAATGGTTCCGCTTCTTTATATCTACGTGCAACGTCAACAACAGTCAATGCGTATTTGTACGTGCGTGATTTTCGTCCACGTGTTTTAACAGTATCATGTGGCAAAAACAAAATATCTGCTTGATGAACTTCATTGGGGATACTGACATCAAAATGTGCGTAATGAATTTTTTTAGGTGGTGGTAGATAGATTTGCCATATTGCCTGTCGTGCTAACCATGATGCAGCAACATTACGTGAAACTTTTGCTGCTTCAGCAAGTTTACTGATTGCTGCTTTACCTCTCCAATATCCTCTCGGGGAATAATAAATGGATTCCATTATAATAGTTATATAATTAATTACCAGTCCCGAGCATTATTTTACTTTTCATAGCAGATTTTATTAGAAAACTAGCGAGTTTTTCTCTGAGAGATTTATTAGGTATAGAATTTAACACATGAATCAATTTTACATCTGCGAGATGCCGTTGTTGTAAATCTTTACTTTTATACGCAACGTCATGAACATGACACGCTTGATCAATTTTATTTACTGGATACTCTCCGGGTCTTGGTTGATCTTGATCATCAAGTCGGATATCAAGTCGAGTTCCAGGACCACAGTAATTATATCCAGGAAGGTGTTTCTCACCGGGGTATTTGGCCCATGGTAATCCCCCTAACGAAGCAGCAATATCCCCACCTGTCTTTGATGAAATAAATTTGTATTTTTTTGTACCACATTTCACACACTTTCCTGTAATTGCACGTCTTTTATTTTTTGTTGTTATTGTTGTTAATTCAGTGGTGGACGTGGGTGCTCTGCATCGAACACAATATAAATTCATATTATTTATTATATGGATATAATTGACTTCTCAGCGACACGAAAACAAGAACCAGTAAGACACTATCCAGCACTACCAAATTATATCAGAACAATTATAATAGGTCCATCTGGATCGGGTAAAACACAACTATTATTAAATTTAATAATGAGGTATCTCAAGTGGGACAAGCTGTATTTAGTAGCACCATCTGTAGATGATCAACACTGTTACGAGGTACTCAAGGATTTTAATGAGAAAGCGAAATTAATTAATGAAGAAGATAAAAATAATGATGTTATCGATTTTATCACCGACATTGATGAAGCACCGTCAATAGATGACCTCGATGGATTTATTAATAATTTAGTAGTATATGACGATATTATGTTAGATAAACAAACAAATCCAGCTAGAATATTTTCCAGAGGTAGACACAAAAATACAGACGTTATATACGTCACTCAATGATACGTACATATACCGAAGGTGATCAGAGACAACTGCAATATTTTAGTTGTATTTAATGGAGTAGATAATTATACTTTACAGAATATTTACTATACTTGGTGTTCAGGGGACATGGACATGATTAAATTTAAAAATTTCTTTTCAAAAGCACAATCTGTTCCGTTCGGATTTATAACGATAAATTTACATGATCCAAGATCTAGATATCGTATAGGTCTGGATAAAATCTTTGGTTAATTTACAGCAGCAGGAAGGGTGAACGACAAAAATTAAATGACCCGCGAGTAAACTAACTAAACGCACTATAAAATAAAAAACAAAAAGTCAAAACTAAAATAACAAAAATGAGCTAACCTAAAATGATTTATTATCCGTTTCTTCAAACTATATGGTAATAATAAAAGTTAGAAGGTTCGGTTTAGAGTTATTGACCTTATTTTTTCAGCCCTGTAGGAACCTTTATTTTTGTAAAATAAGGTCAGGAAAAAAGTTGTAGGGTTCACCCTGCCTGCTGATGTTCTGATAACATTTGTGTTAATAATGCCGACATTATTGATTAGCGCTGCTTTAAAATCATCAATTTTCATACACTTTTTAACGAATCCGCAAGGAATACCTTTTACTTCTTTTGTCAGTTTATTGTCATCTAAAATTACAGCATACATTTAACTTCATAGTCCAACAAATTCCCTAACTGGCACAAACATAAATTCATCTTTCATCTTGCCGATGACTTTCTTGTTAGTTGGATCATGAAATCCACTATCTGCTGGATAATCTGATAAATCAAATAGGTCACGGGAGTTACAGACGTCTTGATAAACATCCTCACATTTTATGTTATAAACAAGTGAATCCGTATCAGTAAATAGCAACTCCGAATCTGGCCAAACTATCTTCGTAAAACTGTAGTGAAAGTCGTACATTAAACATTTTGATATGTCAAGTACAGCTGCACCAACATAAATCGGTTTATTTACCTTTAAATTTGTCTTTCGTAGCTGTATTGCAACAAGATTTTCATTAAGTATTTTCATACGGACAAAACCGTCATCGTTAACTAATTTATTTCTGCGATTTACATCATTTACAATTTCAATATTGACTCGCTTTCTGATATTTTCCATGGTCTTACCAAATACGGAATTGTTCATTAACTTGAAAAAGTTTTCTCAAAGTCGGACTTAGCAATAGCACGACGTTTGGTATTTAAATCAATATAATTTATCAATTTTTTTGGTTATAACGCTAATTCCACCGCGAATCCCTTTTTCAATAAAAGTAAACATATCAACATCAGTTAAGAGATCCAATTCTATCTTACTTGTTTTTAGCAGAGCATCCCATGACAATCCTGGCGCAGAATAATACCAACACGGATCTAATCCATAATTTTCATGACTAACTCCACGAAAATTTTCGAAAACATCGGCGAGTAATAACACATCTGTTTTCAAGTATAAATCGTGATAATCACCAAGTGTCTTACAACCAAATTTATTCCAAGTTTCTTGGGCGTATTTGTACTCGTTGTTGGATATACCTTTACCTTTTAGTTGCCATTAAAAGCTGTCTCTGGGTGACAAAGAAGTTTCATCAAATCTACTCAGTCGTCGAGATACTCGTACGGAAAGACACTTTTTTTTGTCAGAGAGACGTAGTCTCAACCAAAGCAACTTCGTAGATTACCAAAACTACTACCAGCGCTTCCAGTGCTGTTTACAAGTTCATCCAGTGGCGCCGCCATAAATTGCACGCTGTTGATGAAGTGTAATTTGCCAAGCGTAACTGACATATACTTTTCAAAATTGTTTGGAATACATTTTATTACATCATTTAATTTTAGTTTAATTTCCTCATCGCCAAATGGTTCGACAATGATATGATTATCATAACCACGAAAATTATGTAGCACGATAGGAATAAAATCTGGCGCATGAAATTTTAAATTACAATTATTATGTGCGGCTCCACGACATTGACCGGTTAGATGACAGTGATCGCGCACTTTATCGAGGCCGAGGACTGGTTTCTCGCAGATATGACAGTTAACTGCCTCGGAAAAATCAAATTGTTGTTTTGGTGTTATTTTTATTGGAGCTGTTTTAGATAATCTGTCGGTGATTTTATTAACGTCATCTATTACATTTTTTAGCAACCACACGGCAGGATTTTTACCTCTATACAACTTTATTGGACTTGAAAATTTATCGTCAACGCAACAAACTACTTTATAAGCTGCTCCACAGGGAACATGTTGTATTTTTCTGGTGCTTGATTTATTTGGATCATTTTCTGCACCTGCCACAGGGAAAAGTAAACACTCAAAGTCAGCAAAAATAACGAACGGAATACTTAATTTATGATTATAATTTTTAAATTTTAAAACTTTTTTTTCTGTTGGCATTGTTATTTTTTTAACATTAACGCAGTATTTAACATGATCTTGCAGTTTTTCATCACTAGAAAAACCTTGTAAACAACGGTAGTAGAAATATTTCTTATTTTTATTTTTCTTACATTGTCTGCCAACCAACCCATTAAAGTTTTTGATCCAAACGTAATGTCCTTCATAAAACATCAAGTTTATTGTGTTTTGTGTAGCTTTTTCTGAGATGTATCTGGGATAAACATTTTCACATTCGTCAAGACCAAACACATTAACAGAAATAGGACTTTGTTTCTCAAATTTTGGCATTTGATTTTCTGCAACTGGAAAAGTTATCCCAACCAGATTTAATTTTGATACGTGACTAATATATTTATCGACACGAGCAGCATTTTTTTCTACTGGAAGCATTGCAGAAAGAATAACCCACTGGAAACATTTATTATCAGAGTTTTTTACGTTCATGCAACATTTTTTGTTTTTAATTTTTTTTAGGCAGATCAACGTATGAGTTACCGCGAAGTACGTTATATCTCGCTGTGTGAAATAAAACTTCTTTCATCATTTCAAATTTCCAACCTGATCCTGATGCAGTAAATTCTTCCAATTTTTTATTTACTTCCTGATGTATTTCATCGGCAACTGAGGAAATATTTGTTCCAGCTAATATATTTCGTGATTTAGCTGTTAAATATGGTTCTGCAATCTCATTGCTGAAATCTGTATTATGTAACTTTGATAAAATAACATGATATTGTACTATCAGTTTGATACTTTTATGTACTGCAAGTTCTCGCCTTACAGTTGGACATAAGAGATGAAACAAATTTGTAGAGTTAAAATTTGTTAAAATATTTTGATTATCAAATTTATAACTGTTATCAAATCCTGCAAAAGCTGTAGCTATTTTCGTAGGTTCTCCTATAAGTCTCTTTTTGGCTATATCTCGCAATTTCAGCATTGTTATATAACATCGCATACATTTAATTGATATCGCTAGTTGAGAAATTAATTAGAAATAAAAAAATACTTATAATATAATGACAAAACATTTGAGTTACACAGACTGACAGCAGAGGAACAGGAAGAATTCATGTTCATCCAACCTACAACTTATATGCCGCAAATGCACTTGGTTCAGTGATTCACGTCAAGTTTGGAAAGGCGATTGGTAAATTAACACCAGCTGGTTATAAAATTAGTGTAAAATTGGAAGGAGTTACCGAGCGAGTTGAAATGTTTAAAAAAGATTATAGTTACACACTATTTTGTGATGAAATTCCAGAAAGACAACGAGTTTATAGAGTAAATAACTCGATTACTGATGATAATATTGAAAACTTGTCTTCACAAAGTGAATTTCAACCTCACCCTGTATTTAATCTTTATGAGGCGAATGATCGAGGAATCATTCGAAATATCAAAACGAAAAAGTACTAGGTAAGTTGCTAAATAATGAATACTTGTTTGTGGTTGTTAGAGGAACAAAAACAGATCTTTTTGGTTACTGTAGCACTAAATTTGTTTATGAAACTTATAACGGATCCATACCTAATGGTTTAGTGATAGACTACATCATCGGTATCAAAACAGATAATCGTCTACAAAATCTCGAACTTATTACGCCTACAGAAAATATCAGACGAGGACGATGTGGTGGTTGTAATTTTAAAAATCCTAAAAGACCTATTGTTTCAATAAATCTTGAAATGATGAGGAACTAGTATTTCCTTCAATAACAGCTGCTTCAAACATTTTAAAATTAATCCTAGGGCAGTAAAATATGTTGCAGATGGACTATCAAATACAGCAACATCGCAATCGACCTTTGACAGAATCACCTTTAAATACGACAATTAATTATATTTTCCAGCTAGTTTTTAGTTAGGCAAATATGAGCGAACGCAATAACATCATCTCTATCAAACCTAAGCGTTATTACTGGACTTTCATTAAGTATATTTTTTCTGCCGCTGTTAGCAGAATTTTATTAGAATCACCTTGCATCACATTATGGTTGACAGATTAAGAACTATATCCCAACAAACATTTTCGCACTGCTTCGGCTAATTCTCTGTAATTTAATATATCAACTTTTTGATGATATTTTATCTCGTTAGTCATTTATAATAATAAATGAGATAAAAAGGTATTATCATATGAACTTGATGAATCGACTTGCTGATATAATCGCGGATGATAATTTTATACCGCAATATAATCGCGGTGGAGATGTTATAGTCGCAGATAAACACAGCTCTGTTGGTTATACAGAAGACGATATTCTATTTAACAACGACGACGAACAAGACGAAACTGTTGGCGTGGCTGATAAAAAAAAGTGACAGCAGACTGACAACTGGACGATATGATGTTAAACATCATGTCACAAAGAAAATCTTGAAATTTAATTTTTCAGTATATGAAAATCAGTATTTTGGCGGCTGATAAAACCCTTTTTAAACATTAAAATTCCAGACCGACAGAAAAATATAAAATTCGACTCTATATTTGTCAAGATATTTAACCTAATGATGATCTCTGACCATCGCAGAGAATATCTAATATCATTATGTAAACCAGTAAAATGTAAATCTGTCAAGCGTAAGTAAGAGGAAATTTATAACAATATTATTTTATTGACTTAGTAGGAACCCAGCTGTTAAATTTATTGCTGTACCCGCTCCACTTGACAATGCTTTTGTTGCCGCTTTTCCTAATAACTTTTTCAATAACAAATATATCTTGCTCAGTTTTATGTAGTTCTTGTTCGTAAAAACTACTTATTATTGGCTCACCTAATAAATCCTTTAGCGCATATGTTAAAGGTATTGTCAGTAAAACTTTATCAACAACAAATACTTCTTCGCTCCAGTTTGGGGTAAATCCTTTATCAAATGTTTCCTTCGTCAGAGAAATTCTAACTCGATCACCAACATTAAATTTATGTCTGCGATACATGTTTTCGTTTGCAAGAATCGGATTTTAAATTGCGTCGCTTGGTGACATTTTTATTGATCTGTGTTTCCTGTTATTATACTTCCCGATAAGGTTCTGTAGATCGTCGATGTATTTATTTGTATTCTTAACTGTCAAATGTTTATGTATCAGCTAGTTTTGTGTGCGATCAAATCGCACGACGACGACACTTTTTCCTTCATTTCCTGTAACATACTTTTTTATGTTATTTTGTTCCAGAAACTGTTCGAATCTTTTATTAAAAAACTCTGCTCTTTGATCAGTCCAAATTTTATTTGGTTTTCTTTCCGTACTAACGATAATTTGTTTTAATGCATCAGTCATCGATGTTCCTGTTTTGTCCGAAACTGGAACACTAAAGGCGTATATACTAAAAACATCTATGACATTAAAAATATATTTTTTGTTATCATTAAACTGAGCAAGATTTGACACGTCAACTAAATCTATCGCCCAGATATCGTCAACGGCATTTTCGACAACTTTACGTCTCAAAAATGTTTTTTTAGATTTATGTATCTCTGATGCCCGATCATCATACAATTCTTTTCCAAGACCTAACTTATATTTTGTTTCTATCATTCCTTGAACTAACCTTCTATCAAATCGTTCTCTCATATTTGTAGGCTTCATATCTTTAAGTTCGTCTAGCATTACCTTATCACAGTCTGATTTTGATAGAGTGTTATCAGGGCGTTCTATATCACGATAACAAATATCATGACGCATTGCTATTGCATCGACATGATTATAAGGTTCATGTCCTGGTAATGGATTATCGTTTTCGTCAAGTTGTTCGTGTAGTGGATTGTACGGCCCAGTATATTTATGGCCAGGCAATGTCCAACCAGTCCTCGGTCTTGGTAATTTTCCAATAAATTTGTGGATGTCAATGCCGTTGCCAATTGCCTCACGTCGATTGCATGACTGACAGTATGTAACAATTTTATCTTGTTCTATACAAAGATCTTTATCACAATTACAATTACATTTCATTTTATTTTTTAATCGTCGACAAAAATATTTACCTTCGTCAATTAATCATCTACTAAAAAAACTCTGTCAGAGCACATTCCATCTCCGGATAATTTCTTTAAACACATGCTTTTTTTTTCTACCGCAAACAGCGCAAATGCTTTTTAACATCGTTCTATTATTTTTAGTTTTTTCCGTTGTCTCATCCTTGTTCGTTGTCTTAGTTTTACATTTGAGACAGTATGTTGACATATTCCTTCGTTTAGATAAAATTCATTGCAATCTCATCATTAACATGAGAAGGTTGATTGTATTACTGTAAAATAAATTTTATAAAATTAAATTTGGACTCTCCAAGTCTCAGCTGGGACATCTGTCGGATAAACATAATACAATAATAACCACAAGCTGATGTTCCAACAGGCTGTAGTTGATTAGACGAGTAATTTATTTTTTTAAATTTTTTTAAAATATATTTTTTTTATAAGATCACTCGGAGGAAGTCCGAACGAATCAAAATAATTATTGCTATGGACAGCAACACTATGAGGGCCGGATCCATCATTGAAGTTTTGTATATTTACAACACACGAACCACCTGCTGGTACATTATCTAATTCGTCTTTGGAATATACTCCACGAAATCCGACAATGTCATTTAATCTCGACATAATTTCGAAATTACTCAACGGCAACGGCAACGGCAACGGCAGCGCTGTCGACATTGTCACTGGCGACTGGTGCCTGGCAGACTCATTCCACGTCCTATCCCTAACAGATTTGGAATTAGACTGCCTGCTAACTCTGCTAGCAGCGGAGCGAAAGGAATAATTCCTCCTTGTTTTGTTTTTCTTAGCAATTTTTTCGCTGGCGACGTCTTTTTTAAGATTTTGTCGCTGGAGATTTCTTCGCTGGCAATTTTGTCGCTGGTGATTTCTCTTTATCTGGCATTATATTATTTATTGTTATATAAAATTTGTTTGATTCCGTCTCCAGATACAGCCTTTTTAGTTGCCCCAGATATAGCCCTGACGCTGCTGATAGTCCTAGTGTTCCTAAAACCGGTAGAATCTTTGGCAAAATTACAGAAAGTGCTGGTCCAAAAATCCGCCGTGTTTTGCCATCGCTGTTACTTGTGCAACGGATAACCTAAGAATGAAGGGTTTTCCCTGATCTAGCCTATTGATTTGGTTTTGAGTTAACATTACTTTCACTGCGGACGCGCCCGTCTTTGGGGATATCATTACGGAGACAGAATTACGTTTGGCAACCGCCGCTGATAATTTTTTAATTTGACCGGGTGTTAGGTATATTTCTCTGGTTGTGTATTCCGTTTTCATTTTCCTTGATTATATCACGGTTGTTAGATTAAACTTGTACAGTCATTCTACCTTTTACAGAGTCAATCGTCAAGAATTGATCGCTAGACACAAGCGCAAATACGTTTAGAAGTGCCCCTGGAACTTCTCCAAACGTCCAAGTTGCTTCTATTTCCGCAGTTGAATTAATCGTTTGATCGGAGTGTTTGGATACGTCAAAGAAAAAGATCGGATAAAGAGTACGAAATTCTTTAATGTTAATCTGTGATCCGCTGTCGGCGTCATGATATTTTTGCATTGCTTCCATCAGGTACATATACGCTCTAGTAACATTTTTTGCAGCGCCGGTTGTAAAATTACATTCGGTCAATCGTTCTGGGTATTGTTTAGAGTTTATTCTGACAAATATTCTACTAACTTTAGCGTTATCAAAAACAGCGTTATCTTGTAGCTGGCTACCAAGTCGTGCTGTTTCTTGAAAGACAACGAATACATGCCTTGGTAATTGTTCGCTCGAAGTAGCTGTAATACGCCACGTGTAATCGACTGTGTTGTTAGGAACAGTTGTTTTATATATTTTATTCTGAAGAAAATAAATCTTTTTTGTTAAAGCCTCTAACGTTGTGTTAAGTTCTGCTAACCTAGCTATTGATGGAACAATTCGAGGCATCCAAAGTGTTAATTTCTTAATCACAAATTTGTAATCAGCTCCACCAAACCGAATAATACAATTATTTTGGTCTGCCCGATCTAAAATAAGTGTGTGTTTCAGCCGTCGAAATACCTTATGATAGTCGCGACAAAATCCAAATATTGTGCTTAACGGCAACATCATTGTTATTTTATTATGATTCCGCTGCATGCGCTTTTTGTTTGGCATATCCCTCATTGTAATGTTGTTGTCGCATGTTTGTGACGGCTAATCTTATCGCATTTTCAATATCTGCAACTGCATTATTGGCGAGATTTTCGATTAAGTTATTATTGTCTGCGCCATAGGCACCAGCGCCAGTACGAAATTCACTTCCAATAACTTGTCCTTCTCTTGTATCTTTGAACCACATCATATTTGTTGCAAATGATCTCGAATAATCATCGCTAAACGAAACAATATTTAATATTGTACCTGCAACAGGTAACCAGTCCACAATATCCTCCACGGTTCGATTTGTTAGTTGATATCGTGCACTTTTAAACAAATTCCAGCCATTGTTTACGAGAGCAATTTCTGTGCCAGCTGCAATAGCACCATCAGCTGCTGTTAATATCCTTCCACGAACTTCTAGCATAGCCTTGTGAGGCAGCAAAAACATATCTTTGTCTCTGTCATTAAAAATTTGCTGACCAGGTTTATCTGGTTCGTTTGAGTTCTCGTCAAGGTATTCAATATACTCGAATTCTCTTGCTGTATTGTCAGCATCATATTCCTCACCAAAATCAAGATAATATTTAACTGACATTTTTTATTTAATAATCGCCACACAAGCTTGCGACGTGTTTCACAAGTGGGACACAAAATTGCTAAATCTGAGGCAAATCTAATTTTCGTCTTGTTTTGTTTACTAGCTTACGTACCACCTCCTCGCCGTGTGGCGACAGTAATTTTTTTGTTGTAGCTATCATAGCTCGTTCTGTTTCCGCTGTTGGTGCAATATCTGATATTGCTCGTTTTATTTCCGACACCGTAGGTGTTGCGCTCTTAATTATTTTTTTGTCCTACTGCACTGCCTGCTGCACTAGCTGCCCCCGTCACAAAAGCTTTGCAATTGGTGCTGCTTTACGTGCAATTCCTGGAATATTTTCGATCACCTTTGTAAATATATTTCAAAAAAATCCACCTACAATAGTTCTTCAATAAACTTCTTTTTTGTCTCATCTTGTTATTAAATTAAGTTTTACAAAATTTCTTTCGAGCTATACGTTGCGTATGTGTAAGTAATACGTGAAAATTTCATTGTTAAGATCTTTTTGTCGTCCTGACTGATCTGTTAGTTGCATTGTTATGTTGGTTATTTGATTTTCAGGAGTAATCGAATAGTATATTATTTGTCGAGGAGTAATTTGCATCAGTGAACCTGGCGGAAAATCTGGTGAAACACTATAGACTGTCTGACCTTGATTTCTTTTGGGTGAGTAAGACCCTAATGCAATAGAACAATTGATCAATATTGTATTTACTTCTGTTACGTTAACTGAAAGATCTCCGTCATACGATATGCTTTGTTCTGTAACACTGCCATACTGTCGACGATTAAATCCTTGCAACGATGCAATACTAGTCGCTAGTGGAAAATCGATTATCAAATTATTTTTAATGTGATTCTGGCTCGTAGCGTATTATAGTTTGGGGTTAATTCGAAATTGTCTGCGGCAGTGTATTTTGTTATCAGCTCTCTTATTGTTTTGTTGAGATCAGTTACACTATATACATCCTGTGGCATTTTGATTGATACCCAAGCACCAGAATTAAATGTAAAGTCGTCATTGACGTTTGTTTATACATTTACCATAGAATTCCATACCGTAGCAGAAATCAATCCAATTTCGTACTGGCTATCAGGATCTAGTATTATTGGCGAATCATAGTGAACAGAAAAGTTTGAGCTGTCACTCGTTGTTTGTGAGGAGTCAAGAAATAGTGTAGTTGACATTTATATAAGATTGCCATGTAAAATTTCATTCTCGTCTGTTGTTAGTAATCCACTCGATCTAAGATTATATATTATGTCCACGATCTCGTTGTTGATTTCAGTACCTGTATTACCTGCTTCTTTTGATGATATCAACAACATAAGTCGGTCAACTATTTCTGCATTTGATGTAAAAACGTTGACAGCAAATCCAGTGGTTTCTCTTTCCTCTAGTAAATTTTTAAATCGTTTGTCATCTCGCTCATTAAATAGTCTTTTGAAATTCCAACCTTTACCATAATCTTTATCTCGATATCGTTTTCCTGTCATATTTAAAACATCAGCAATAATTCCGTCTCTCATTATACTCACCATCGCCATCACTTCTCCATCTGTTTTAGCTTCTTTAAGCGCTTCTTCAGCTACTGAAAAGTTATCAATTTTATCATTTAAACTTTTTTGTAGATTTTTATATTTATCATCACTCCATTTTTGAATGTTCTCAAGATCGTTAAGATTTTTGCTTTTCAGATATTTTTTCAACAAATTCGGTAAATTCTGAATCAATTATTCTTGAAGCAACTTGTTTTCTATAAAATATTATCTGTTTTGTAACTGGCATTATTTCTGCGATAGACTCAGTCAATATTCTTTTGTTGCTCAGCTAATTCCCTAGTTCGCCCAGATAAATTTTGTATCAGCCTTCTTAATTCGTCTGGATTAACCGTCAATCTTGCAATAGATTGTTGTATCTCAAGAGGGTTGTTTATTAATCTGTCAAATTCAGAATGTCGTGCAACAGGATCAGCAATATGTCTAAAAAGTTCTTCTTCAATTTGCTTAGTTTCTTCTTTCGATCTTTCTCCGAGTAAACCTAACAACCCTTTTTCTTGCACTTTCTTTAGTTCTTCTGGAGATAACGCAGATATTTCTGGTTGTTTGCCAAATACTGCTTCGGTAACAGGTTTAAAAAGTTTGGTGGTTTCTTCTTCTGCAGCACGTTGTCCTCGACGAGCTTCTTCCACCCTTTTCTTAAAAGCAACTTTTTTAGTAATTCATTTTTTTTATGATAATCCATTATTTATTTTAATATGCGATATAAAATTTGTTATAGAAATGTGTCAATACAACAACGAAACATTTTATCCGGATCACATGCTAGTTTATCAAATAAAAAGAAATTGTATTTTTCTTTTGTCGCTTGATGATATAATTCAATAAATCTATCTTTCGTTACGTCACCACATTGCTCGTTTGCAATATTTCTCACATCAACATTATCAAGTCCAGGAAATAATATAAACCATCCTGTATTTCGCCTAATAAATTTGTCAATATTGTAGAAGCCTTGCGCGAGATAAATTGAATTACATTTTTTGTTACGCGATAATGAGAAATACGACTTAATCTTATTCATCTCCTCGTTATTTAGCGGAATATCTTCAAATACAATTATTTTGTGCTCGGACCAATCAAGTTCGTTCACATGGATTAATTCCTCTGGTTGTTTTATTAAAAATATATCATCGCCAGCGTCAAGCTCATCACGAAGTTTTTCGTTGTATTCGCGTAACAACTCGTATTTGTCTTGTTGCGGATTAATTGTGTAAATATATACCTTATCGTAGTTAAAGTTATCGTTGAGTAAGAGATTTAGCAAAAGGTTTGTTTTGCCAGAGCCTGTACGACCAACAATAAGATAATGACAATCTGGAAGTTCGTTATTATGTTTATGTTTGATTAATCGTTCGGTGTCAAATTTTATATCGCTGACTTCGCCATTATTGTTATACAATTTTATGTTATATAATTTACATAATATGACCTATTACACAAAGTTTGGAACAACACTTACAGGATCTGTTTCCACTGACAAACCAATAATAACTGATACGTCATCGCTAGTCAAAAAAACCGGCGACACAATGACAGAAGACTTATTTATGTCAAATCAACGAGTTCTAGGTTTAGAAACAAATTATCCGCCAATAAATGTTGTAGATACACAAGCTGTTAGTTATGCACAGTTAAAATCTGTTGACGGTAACAAACTATCACTGACAGGAGGAACTTTAAGCGGTAACTTGGATATGTCAGGAAAAAAGGTTGTAGGCTTGGAAACCGCATATCCACCAAGAAACTTAGATCAAACCCAAGCGGTAAGTTATTTGCATTTGAAATATGTGGATAATAACAAGCTTGACAAAACTGGTGGAACCGTTACATGTATTATTAACATGTTAAGTAAAAGAATTATTGGGTTGGAAACCGAGTATCCACCAGCAAATGTTGATAATACATAAGCTGCAAGTTATGCGCAGCTAAAATCCGTCGACGATAATAAACTTAACAAGGCCGGCGACAAAATGACAGGTAACCTTATGATGAGCAATAACACAAAAATAACTGGATTACTGACAACTTCACTAACACCAGCTAATGAGACTGATGCTGTTGGTTACGCTCAGTAAAAAAAGAACTCACACCGTATTTTAAACAATCCGGTGACCAATATCAGGTAACATAAATATGATACACAAAAAAGTAACAACAACATATGTTCAAGTTAACCATAATTGATCTAACGAATAAAGCGTACGCTGACAGTGTATCTGGTGGTGGTATAAAACGAACCAAAAACAATTCAAACACTTTTTAAGGCAACTGATAACCGAGTTGGGTTTGAAGTAAGTGCATCATCATATTATCCTGAAAATTACCCTCATTGCGCTTTCTCTGATAGGCAAGAATGGACTACTAACGGAGAAGTTGAAAACTTTTGGATTAAAATTAAATGTCCCATTGAAGTTGCTATTTGGCAATTTCACTTGCAAGGTCGATTAAACTCCAGTGTTGGTCGAATTTATAATTGGCAGTTGGAAGGATCAAACAATGACATCGACTGGGTAATATTATATAGTACAACAGACATTTATATTTCAGCAACACAATATTTTACGATTCCAACCGCAAAAAACTGTCAACAAGTACTTGTAATTTCGAGTTTATGTTATCGCTGCTGAACATCCGTTTCCAGGACTGGCAGCATTTCAAATATACACACTTGATGATCAGATTTAATCTAACGTTGTAAAATACATGTAACAAATACTCACATCCATTGCGAGAGAATTTTATGATAATATTTTTAACCCCAAAATAGATGTTGGGGACAAATCGCTATCAGTACGTGTGACAAATACAAGGAAAAATGTTTCAATTCCAATGATAAACTCTCCATTGTCAGAAGAAGAAAAAAAAATTATTTTCGTTATGCTTATGCGAGGACCACAACTACTTAAAGCAATAAGAGACTTTGATATTATAAGCAGTTACTGTCATCCTGATGATTGTATAGAAGAAAATAAACAAATCAAATTGAAATCCTGCTAGAAACAATATTGCTCGAGCTCAATTTTGCAAACCTATAGTTGATTATAAAATAGAACTTAATAAAAAAAAACAAGCTTATGGTGAAAGAGTAGATTTAAAAGAACGAGTAAACAATATCCATGATGACCTCGACAAACTAGCGGAATCTAAGATAATTGGAATAAAAAGGAACAAGGAGTTATACAATAGTTTTTCAAAACGAAAATTTTTTAAAAATCTCGGCATGTACTACCACGACAAGGAAACCCTAGTTAAAGTTGTTAGAATGACGTCGGATACGGAGTTAATTATAAACGCATGCTCAAACGTATTCCTACCAAAGGTACGTAAAAACCCCACAGAATTTTATCCGATTACTGTTAACAAATCTCTAGCAATAATCAAAGATCTTGACAATGAAATTAGTAATCTTAGCGATGATGAGCGAGAAAAGTTTTTTTAAGAAGTTAATCAAACAACATTTGGTGTAGGGATTTGTTCTTATTACGACATAGGTGAAGAACATGATGTTCCACTTCCATCACTCCAACGCTCTAGACAATTATCATTGCGAAATTATTACCATGAAGTCGAGAAAATATTCACAAAACAATACGAAAAATTATGGCTTAAAGTAAATAATTTTACTCAAATTACCTTACTTGGACGAAAATCACTCCAAACATTAAAGTTGATAAATTCGTAGTCGCATATGCAATTATCAGACAATATCTTGTCCTCAGAAGGTTTCACTTTTAATCAAATAAGCTTGGTACTTAGGTTTATTAATGAAACAGAAAGAGAATATGGTAATTTGGTGAATGAAACAGATTTTTATGAACATGAAGTAGAAAACACGTTTGATTCCTACAGTTGGTTAAAGAAAAATGAGGTACTAACAGATGAACGATATAAAGATACTTCGTCTGATGTTTATGGCAAGTACAGAGATTTTATAGCTGATCCTAACAATAATAAGTTTCGTGAGTTTCTTGATTCGATTATTGGTGCTAGAGTTGAAATAAAAAAAGAAATGCCTGTAAAACAGCTAGTATCACTTATTAAAAATAATTTGATCAGATACGATCTTATTTGCGAGGAGTAAAATATGATATGGACGACTTAATACGCGAGTTCCGTATTATTGACACTATGTTAACAGGTGTTCTACCAATCAAAGTTAGCAAGTACGAAAATAATTATCATAAAGCATGGCTGTAACAGTAGCATATATAATCTTTCGTAAATTCCAGGTAAGTTATTGACTTTCAGCTATGTACACTGCGACAGCTGTTTCACAACAACATCCGGCAGATTTATTTTAGATCCACACACTACAGCTTATTCAATAATATTTTTAGTAATAGGTGATGAAATTCTTTTAAAAAATAAGAAAGGACTTACCTGCTCAGGTACAGATCCACTTGCTGAATGAACACGAAGAATAATTTTGCCTGCCTTTATAGCGTTATTCTGGAATTTCCATTACGTACATTCTAGAATGTTCTTTGGGATTTTCATTACATAATCTTTGGAATTTCCATTACGTACTTTTTTGGAATTTTCATTACGTAATTTTTAGAACAGCTGGGAAAATAAAACCAAGTCTCTGTAATGTGATACATTTCCCCGATCGATAAATTATTAGCCGTCGTCTGGTCTATAGTATGTCACTTGGATAAGGGATAGGTGGTGGGTGGGTGTCTCTAAGATAGGGAATTTATATTTGTTTGGGGGGAGAGGGGTCTTTGAGATAGAAACCTCATATCCCTTTACCACTGGCGTGAACTACTAATATTCCACGCATAAAAGTCTTACTGAAGAATCTTGCAAATGTAAAAGAAGGAAAACTATGCAAGCAGAATTTGGTGCTGTCTGCTCATTAAGTGATTATATGAAACATATTATGCTAACTTTATAGGTCTTCCTACTGTTTGACCAATTTATTTTCTGCTTGACTACAATTTGGTTCTCAAAAGCATGAAATTGTTGCAGTAAAGTGACCGTTATCACATGATTATAATAAAGTGACCAGTTGAGTACTACCTTCGTCAGACAAAACAGCGTCAAAGATTTCGTGCTTCTGCAATATCTGTTAAATTAAAACCTTTCGCACAATTGATCAAATATACATATTTATTCATTTCTGTGATGTTTATTCTGCCGTGATCCTTTTTGTCTTTGGCGACATAAAGTAATTGTATTTGATCAAGAAATAGAAGTCTCTGAGAGCAAAAATTCAGGAATAACCTTCAAAGGGTCCAACTATTTATTTCATAAAAGTAATGGAGTACTGTTTTTTGTCAACTTTTACCTAATGGATTATTCTGTTTCTTTTACCCCTATTCTCCATTCAGCTTTGAAAAGCGTGACCGGATAATTTTTTAACATAACTCTGAAACGTTGAACGTTGATTGTGTGTGTGGAATGTCTATTAGGCTGAAACTATCTTGATACGTTAACAGTGAAGCATTAATGAGTTTATTTTATCCATGCATTGCATTAACCTCTTCTAATTATTTTCTGTGACAGAATGCTATTGAATTTTGAATAGGAATCCCAGAATATGATTGAAAGATTTCATGACTTTAATTATAGCCTTCGTGGTATCAGGCGTGCATTTTGTTTTATTCACAATCATTATTTCCTACCGTACAATGTCTGCATTCTGTTCTAGGTTTACCACTATTTATTCAACATAAAACCCTGGGTTATTATGACCTAACATTGCCATCGTTCTTTGATAGAATATAATTGTTTTAAAAGAATATTACATGCCATAGAATATACCCTCGGTATGTAAGAGAATTCGACTGCCGTTGAATTGAAAATTTTCACCGATCACTGCCTTGTATTTTAGTTCTTAACTTTTCAGTGGAAATACGGTAGCAAAAGCAATCGTGACTATACAATAGTAAACCAGTCCGCACATTGTTCTGTGATACATACAATTTTGGTAAATGTAAGATCATATCGAAATAACGAAACTAGTTCTGGATTTCTATATTAATGGGTCGGAAATTATAAATGTACAAAATATGCAGTAAAGATAGCTTGGTATCATTTCACAGTAGACAAATTTCAGCTTCACATACCTGTCCATTGAAGACAATGAATATCCGGAATCAGTTCTACTCATAAATGAATTTACCAGGAATGTTATCTGACATTTGCAGTCCTTGAAGCTGTGTTATAATAATGGACAATGTGTCCGTTCGTATAGTGATTTTTAAACTTCACCGATTATATTCCTAGAATGAGGTATATTCGACATACATTTAAGGGTTTCCTTTTACTTCTTCTCCTTGGGATTTTCTTGTTAGATTTCATTGATCATACAATTCATTTTAGTCGCCATTATTTGTGTTGAAATATCACAATGTCCTTAGTTCAGATAACTTGTTTTTGGCTCTTAGTAAAGATTCTAGTATATAATGGTGTACAGATTTAAGTATCCAGATTGCTGATGTTTGTGATGTACTTTGTAAGTTGAACCTCTGCTCTATTATAAATTAAAACATTTCTTGAACTTTTACTGCTGTGAAACTGATTTGAATTTTAGGCCTGATGTCATATTTTCTGGTATGTAATAATAAATTTATAAAATTAAATGAAATCCATGTTTCTGCACCCAATTCATAACTAATAATGCTTGTTGTATCCGATGACTTGGGTGATATATTATTAATTTCAATTTAAAGAGAAACATTGTTTAAGAAATTAAACTAATTTAATCAATTATCTGCATGATGAGTATCATATGATATAGAGATCGCTTCAGAATTAATCACACGCATGCTCACCAACATGTGGAAGTATGTGCGATAAATCATAAATTAGTTATGCATATATAATTTGTATTATTTGTTGGCTTTTCATAATGATTTCAAGTCTATGTGATAAACTCCACCTTCTAAAATAAACTAGTTTGTTATTCTCAGTTGACATTTGCCCATTTTGTCCGCAATTTGCGCATCCTAAGATATCAGTATACTATACAACTTTCGTATGATTTCTATCATAATTGTATTGAACCACCTGGGACTACTTTAATGTCAATAACTAACACAAAAGAAATACACATTCATCATTTCCAGTTTTGAAATGAATTTGACAAGTAACCTCAATTGGTCACGAATTATTCGATTGTTCTATGGTTTCAATCAGCACCGCATGTTTCCAAGATTGTTATGAGTCTATGCTCTTAAAATAGGTAACAGAAAAGAGTAAACGACAACAAGCTTTGTACAATTTAACAAATAATTTATTTCCATTTGAATAGAAAGTGAAAATGAGAAAAAGGAACTTACTGTATTGCGTATTAAATCTGAAAATAATCCAAGAACTGCATACACGAGTCTTAATAATTTAAAGTCCTGAATAAAACTCAGTACAAGTACAGAATAAAATCCAAAAACTGACGGCGATAATGTGTCTGTTATGTTCCAAGTGTTTTTATGTACCAACAGTCTTTTGTTGAATCACAGAAATATAATTCTAGGTTTGAATACACTATAAATTCCAGATAATGTCTATATCAAAATATTTTGTCAGAGCACTTTTGTATTTCCAGTGGAAATAATCACTTGAATTGAATAATTTCAAGAAATAAATAATCTCAACTGGACACAACACAAGAAACTTGAAAGTGCTAGATGTTCAAGTACGAATATAATATCCTCTCAGTTACAATATATAGCGTTCTCTGCTAGACCTCAGGTCACAATTAGCATTTTATGAAAGTAAAACATTACCTAATGGAAAATAACTTTCTAGAATGATCCTTATGATTACAAAACAATAACCATAACCTGGGTTAAACTCAGGAAATTCTAAAACATAGACCTAAATAAACATATTTACTTCTGTTATTAGTAATAGTACTGATTTTAAACCCATACATATAGATAACAGTTTAGCTACGTATTAGTTTTTTACAATGAATTAAAAAAATCAATCTGGGTCAAGCAGAAATGAACTCAATTTTGGACAAGGTCAAGTCCAACATACAATATTACGTTACATTCGCATGTAATGAAATAAAATAAAATAAAATTAACTAACAAACAAGGCAAATTAAATACACATAACAAGCTAACGATTTAAATACGCACACTGAAAGAAGAGAATCGTATAACCTAATATACAGTGATAAAATGAGCATAATATCAGGGTATAATATATTAGTTGCAATTAGGAGTTCACGAAACAGTATCGACATTGATGTACGATCATGGTATGCGATGGTAGATATGGGTATATGATATTTAGGTTATAGTTGCTTTCGGGTAAATACTGTATCGAAAAGATAGACTGATTCCATAAAGCAAGCACACGTGTAAATTTCTCAGTGGAGGCAATTGAATCTGCATTAAATAGAGACATGATGACTCACTGATGCTTTCGAAGTTCTGTCTATCCCGGAAAAGTAAATGTTTTGTAATGCTGCCTCGAGACTTGTATTCTTATGTTAAGAAAGAATTCAACAAATACATTTAAAAACAAACAACGAGTTGTATAACTTATGTAAATGATCTGATTTCTAATGTTGGGAAATAATTAAATAATTTATCAGTAGTGATGATGACCTGAACATATGAACATTTTCACATGGAACGAATATATATATATATATATATATAATAAAATAAACTACACCAACACGTAGAATGTGACCGGGTTTGCTTTATTGCTTCATCAGACTGAATTCAATATCATTGATTACGTCATTAAATATATTCTGTTTCTAAGTGATCAATAATATAAACAATATGACATAAACAAGATGACATCATACTTACACTTTTAACTTAATTATCCTAGTCTTTAACGAATAGCTTACATGGAAATATGCATATACAGCACAGATTAATGATTTTTTAAGACATAAAAATACATAAAACTGGATTTAAAAGATACGTATATCTCTATTGAACACTATCTCAAAAACTTTTATGAATAAACAGAGATAAACAGTTTTATTAATATTTTTATTTTGCATAATGCACATTTGAATAAAATACACACACACACACACACACACACATACACACATACATACATACATACATATA
>JAECUM010095822.1:0-40399 GCA_016617855.1 Megalonaias nervosa | reverse complement strand
GAAATAATAATTTAACACTGGGAGACACTTTGGGGAATATTTATTTCTAACATAACAAAACATTATTGTCATACAGACAAAATTTCTTCCTTAAAATGGCCGCCCAAATAAAATTCTGATAGGTCTTATTGTTTTAATAAAAGCACCAATTTGTGTTTCTCGTTCGTTTCCAGCTTGTGGTACAACGTTTCCAGCCGTTGGTATTACTTATATCAGATGGGGTAGAACAGTTTGTCCTGGAAATGGCACCGAGTTGGTGTATAGAGGTAAACTATATGGCAAGTACTGCAAACGAAAAACGTTAGGTAATATCAGACTTTTTAATATTAAAAAATGCTAGGAAATGAATTTATACTAACAGAAAACTGGTATTGCTTAATTGTATAAAATTAATCTGATTTTCTTACATTAGAATTTTGCTTTGTAATATAACGTTAATAAAATATAATAATAAGCATTTTCTAATACTAGAAAATAGTTTAAAGAACGACTATTCGTGTTAGAAAATAGTTGTCTACGATAGAATATTGGTTTTGTAATGAATGAAATTTCAAAATTAGTACGACTTTGAGGTCTTAAACTAAGTAACAGAAAAGAATCATCACCAACAAGTTTTGTAAAATTCAGTAAATTATTTAGATCCCTAGAATGCAAAGTGAAAGTATTGCTGTGTCTGTAGTCTCAAATATGCTAATGTATATTTGGCCTGGATTGTGATGATGTGCTAACAGTCTTTAGATGTATCCCAATAACATAATAAAAAATGTCCTTGCCTGGATTCATTATAATTAGAAATTAATGTACCAGTCCAAGAATATTATTGATGAGCACTTTGTATCCACAGTGAATAATATTTCTAACAAATAATTCTAACCAAATCAAAAACTGAACACAACAATAAGATTGATTCTGATTCGAGATGTTATAGAAATAATAATTAATCCCAATGCAAACAAAATTTTAAACCCCTCTACTTGACCTAGATCGTAATTATCATATTTTAATATATTCTATAACCTAATGGAAACTTCCATTCTAGAAGTTTCTAATGTTAGAATTACGACTATTAACATGTTGACCATTAATATAATGATCTGAATATTTAACCCACACTCACAGAGAAATATTGGCTATGTATTATGTTGTTTACAAAATAAATGTTACTGGTCAGGAACACTATGAATTTGATTTTGGACAAGGTTATGTACAAAATACAGACATTCATAACATATAATCATTAAGAAAAGCCAGCAAATAATACAAATTAAATATACATAACAAATATCATTTGCATATTGCTGAACTAATATTAATTTCATACATAAAAGAAAACTAACGTCATCTACATTCATCCTTAAATGATTACAATGTTGTAGCATTTAATTGTCTGCATCATGCTGAAACAGATTTTCAAGAAGTTGTGAATAATTTCTCTCTGTCATATGGTCAATCATTGTTCTAGGATATATTGTCAAAAAAGGCATTTAAATAACCTTATAACGTTTTAAGATTCACCTAACTGCGATTTTCTGGAGTCCATTCCCTCAGCCATTTATATCGATTTAAGACCGCAGTGACGCCCAAATTTTGACGTCACGATTACGAGCAGGTATAACTACCCTTAACAGGCATAACATTTTTTTTTAAAGTGTCCTTTGTGAGGTAGGATCCGTTTGTAAGAAGCAGGCGAACACTGTTCTTGTATAAATTTGAGTATGTACCTAAATGGAACTAAACAGAACTCAATCAGACTCCACACCTCGGAAGGCGATGAGTGTTTTGTAGGAAAGTTTCAGAAATTCTACTTGTGAGCAAATAATTCTTACACAGAAAACCTGTCTGGAAATTTTATTGTACACTCACTCCATCTCGCAACAGATAAGATGGATTACTGAGTTCAATGTAATGCAGTGTATTGAATTAATTTTCAGGATATATGGCTGGACGTGAATTGACTCAGGTGGGAAATGGGCCAAATAATCTTTGCCTTCCAGAAGATCCAACATGGGCTAAATATGAAGACGGAACTTTTGATGGTGATCACAGAGCTCGTGTATATGGTACAGAATATGAGATAGGTCATGGAAGTATCTTTACGCCTTTCTCGCGTGAAATTATAGACAATGATGTTCCATGTGCTGCTTGCCGAACCACTCGTTCCTCTACTATTATGATCCCAGGGAGAACAAATTGCTACTCAGGATGGACGGTTGAATATTCGGGTTACCTTGTCTCAATGTATTACGGTCATGCTGGATCGACAGAGTACGTTTGTTTGGACGGCGACCCCGAATCTATTGAAGATGGTAAAAGCAACCTAAATGGTCACGTGATATACCTGGTGGATGTCATATGCGGCACGTTACGATGTCCACCATACGTCAACGGAAGAGAACTTGCGTGTGTCGTCTGCTCTAAGTAGAATATAGCCGTGAAACGTTATTTCTCTTGTACATGTCATTAGCTGATGATCGCATAAGGTTTTACTTGTTTTTGTTGTATTAGCATGTACTTATTCCATTTCAAAATGCAGTATTTATACTTCGATGTGTTATTGCTATTTATCACATAGATAGTACACATTACATATAGTGTGTGCAGTTTAATATGTTATATACCCACATGTTAATATATCACTTTATGAGAATCTGAATGGTCGAAGTAAGCCAATAAAAGTTTTGTGCAGTATTTTTTTTACTGATTAACTGTGATCTTGTGAATTTTTCTTACCCCGCCTTCTGGAACTGTTTTTTGTTACTATTAATGTCAACATTTTTGCGGCCATCTTTTGAATCTATTGTCCTAAGGGCATTTGGAAAAAAATATTACGTCTCTCAGAATATAGCCAATTTACCACACAGGGGTTAGTTACAAAACAAAAGGTATCAGTCAATGAATAGAGGTCTAGTGGGATCCAATCCTGTTACTTGCACCCACCCCTATAACAAGCGTGGTTTAAATGTGAATATTTGGAATTAAAACTCGGCCCTATTTCAAAAGGGATGCCGACTAATGCCGGTCTCCGAACTGACAGAACTTTACTCATCAAGAATTGTTAGAAACCAAATAATGGAAATATCCGGCCACAAATACATTAAATCTGGAATCACTGTACTCAGCAACTTCTTTAGTATAGATTTAGTAGACTTTCTGCATCCAGTCGTCATCCCTTCACATGAATATACAATAACTGGAATAATACTTTTCTGATGTATAATATACTGCATCAATAGTAGTGAAATTGGAACTGTAGATGAAAACCATTCTCATCGAAATCGATGTACATTACGAGTTTAGCCTAATCGTAATAAACTATGTGACATCACATATGAATTGCCGTCTGAGATCCAGTGCTGATGGATGTGTTAAATGATATATTGATTTAAAAGGATAGTAGCTTTCTGAATTATGATTTGTAAAAAGATATCAGCTTTTAATGTTACTATTTATTGAACTGAGTCTAATTAATTTCAAATAGCATTTGGGACATTTTTATGTCCATTAATTGAAACGTGTATCGTTTGAGTCAGAATAATCAAAATTTGTTCTTCTTTTTCTGTAAGATATGTCCATTACAAAAACTATGTGATAAACAAAATATTAAATTAGTAATGATTTAATATTAAATTTATGAAAGTCATTGAATAATAACCGGGCTCGCAATAGCTGGAAATTGTCCAACTGGTTTCATAAATTAAATATAAAATTATTATCCATTTGAGATCTTCCATATAACGGATGTCAGCATGGTTCAACATTTAGCACGGAATCATTCCATTGTACCAAAACAAAATTCTAACCTGTAACCTTATGGTTAAAATGATGCTACATCTCCTTCTAAAATACGATCTGTAATGCAATTTATGGTAGCATCAGTGACGAATAACTCACTAGCTCATTCACTTTAACAAACCCACATATTGTTACATTTACCTAATGCAATTTATGGTAGCATCAGTGACGAATAACTCACTAGCTCATTCACTTTAACAAACCCACATATTGTTACATTTACCTAATGCAATTTATGGTAGCATCAGTGACGAATAACTCACTAGCTCATTCACTTTAACAAACCCACATATTGTTACATTTACCTAATGCAATTTATGGTAGCATCAGTGACGAATAACTCACTAGCTCATTCACTTTAACAAACACACATATTGTTACATTTACCTATCTCCTTTTCTAAATGTGTACATGCATGCATACATACATACATACATACATACATACATACATGCATGCATGTACGCAAGCACGCACACACACATGCGTACATACACACATATACACATACATGCATACAGTAAACATAACAAAGCAACTGTTATGTAAGAAACTTATGTGAGAAAAATTGGGTAAAGATATGGTTCCTTATTTTAACATTGTCGCAGGATCATGTAAAGCCGCAGTTGATTTTACGCGTAATATCAAGAACCAAATATGGGCTAGTTTAATAAAATTCTTGATTTAGTACACTTTCTGCTTCCATTAATCATCATTTCGCATGAATATAGAACAACTGGAATGCTACTTTTTCTGTATACAATACAAAATCCTTGGTAGTGAAAGTGACTCACTTAGATGGAAACATTGTAAACATTCTCATTGAAATAAATGCATATAGTACATCTAACTTTCCATCCAGTTTGAAAAATGATGTTCTCTGTGTCAGATATTTTTCTGCTGTATACAATACAGAATCCATAGTAGTGAAAGTGACTCACTTTAGATAGAAACTTTGTAAACATTCGCATCGAAATATATGCATATAGCACATCTAACTTAAATCGAGTCAAGTATGTGACATCACACATGAATTTCCATTCAGGTTCAAAAATGATGTTCTCTGTGTCAGATATTCCATACATTTGAAAGGAGAGCTGCTCTTTGAACTATATTTTGTAAAAGATATATACTTCTAAATGTTATTAGTTAAAGAATTGTGGCTTATTAATTCAATTAGCGTTTGGGACCTTTTTACGTACATCAGTTGAAAGGTGCAACCTTTGAGCCAGAATAAATGAAGCAGACTGAAAATAAATTTTGCCAAATGTGGTCGACGGGATGACAAATTAGGTTCGGTACGGCATGATCTACAGGAATTTATTATATATCTTTATACCTGATACGATCCAAGAATGTACTAGACACATATCCTGTATCACTTTTTTCATCTTGAGAGATGGCGGGCGGCATTATACCTCGTCAGTGACATAGAAATGATTTTTCTTGTTCGCACGCCGACCTAAGATATTTTCTCTAGTACATTCCCGAAACCTATCAAATGTAAAAACTACAAAAATCAAAACTGTGATATATTCCATTACATTGTACACTGCTGGACCGTAACTTTCTTCCTTTTGCATTATTTCTTTTCCATCAACTCCTGTCACAACTTAAAAACAAACAACAACATATACATCACGGAGACATTTTTAAAATAATAAATTAAACCTATGTACATATATGACAGAAGGCATACACATGAAAACTTAGGTAAGAAAAGTGACAATTTTATTAATAAAATCCATTCACAAAGACCATATTGATATTTAGGGTATCAAGAAATGATTCCGCTAAACATTTCAATTTGAACTAAATAACTAAATAATTGACTAGCTACATAGCTAAATAACTTCATAAATAAAATAACAGCAAGGAAGCAGGAGTTAATCAACAACAAAAGAATCGTCAGTCAAACTTGATGAACACAGATATTTTGCCCCTAACTGCTGAGTAAAAGAACACAAAGCACATTAACTCCCTTACCATGTCTGAATCTCCCGAGTAGCCGAGTGGTCTAAAGCGCTCACCGTTACGGATCACTGCCATCTCACCTCTGTCTGTGTGGTGTGGGTTCGAGTGTCGGGTTCGGCCAGTGTGGGTATGTGAGAAAGCTTGCTAGTAGCTTCTCGTGGGTCGGTGGTTCTTTCTGGGGTTTTCCAGGGTTCTTCCTCCACCATTTATACTGGCCCCCATGTATAGCCTATCTTGTGCTTAAAAATGGCGTTAAACCATACAACAACTTGAATATCTGAATCTGCCAGCGGCATGCTTTGAAATATATTATTCTTAATTCGTTTGGCAGGCTGTTCCGAAGTCTGGGGGCCTCACATTCAAGGGAATGATTTTCGTATCTTACCGTACCTTGTGGTGTGTAACCTTAGTAATGTGACCAAGTTTTGATGACTGAAATTTGAATTCCATTCTTTAATTATGACTAGATTATTCAGGTTATTATATGTTTTGTGAACTATAGGGTATACTTTGGCCGCCTTGTGTCATAAACTGCTAATATGTAAAGAAGGAAGATATGCTTTTCTTAATAGTAAATCATATAAACTGTTAAAATCATCAAAATCCAATTAAAATGCATTATAGTCATTTTTTCATCATTTTATCTGAAGCTTTTTTAATGCAGAAATGCCAAATAAGACTCAGTCATTAAGGTTTGTTCTAATACAGCACTTGTAGATGAATAACTTAGTATTAATTGACGTTTCTTGCTATGCTGCTTTCTGAAAGATCTATAATATTTGGCTGTTAAAAATTTAGTGGATAGTCACTATCTACTCCAAGAAGTTTCAGACAGTTCTTATTGGGTATTTCGGTGGTCTTCAGTGGTGAAATAATACATAGTTCCAGCATTGCTACCAAGATTAATGGCTTGGAATTTCTGGAAATTCGCTTTTGAACCACTGACTGCAAAAACGTGAATTAGTATTTAATGCTCTTCTGAAAAAAGATAAAATATCAAGAGTAAAATGTAACGGCGAGAGTTAAAATACAGTCATCAGGTGTAAACTAAAAGATAGATGTTACTTTTTAATAAGGTTTAGTGTTTTTATTACTGTATACACATTAAACTTGTGGCAACAAAGAAGCCGTCATTTTATTTAATCTGCCACATCAGAGGAATAATAATAATAATAATAATAATAATAATAATAATAATAATAATAATAAATAACATTCACGCAAGACATAAACTAAAATATCATAAAATATTAATACACCAATTGTGTTCCAGGGATCAATTATCGAGCAAAGCGAAACACTTCTATCAAGATCATGATATTACTAATAGCGATTTTATTTCTAAACGAATACTCTGTTTCTAAGCAAAACACAAATGCTGGTGACATTGTTATTTGCGCACATTTCTTGCGCACCACCCACTTATCATAACTTCTTACAAATCTAAAACCGATTGTTGTAATAAGAAACATTTAACTGCGTCATTGTAGAACGTAAGAAAGTTGTCCAGAGAGGAGCACAATACAAACACGTATTATCGGATTTGAAAAGCAATATTTTACATCTCTAGAAGATGTTTTAAAAGACCTTTAAATCATATTTACTCATAAACAAAGAGAACGATATCTTCTGTGTACACCACTATAATATAGCAGATTTGAACGAATGACTTGTCCTACGTACATTTACTTGCTGACAAACGACAGCTTTTCTCCGCATGGTCTATCATGAAACTTGTAACAATAAGCTACTTCGATGTGATGCAGATAAGCATTTGTTTACCACTACCACTATACTGTTAATACTCTCTCTCTCTCTCTCTCTCTCTCTCTCTCTCTCTCTTGCACACACGCATGACGATTGGGGCAAGTTCAATAGACGTGAAAACGTTAATACGCCATTACTTGAGTCACATGAAACATCTAACAAATGCAGTGCACACTAAGGTAATTCGGCGAATCTCTTGTGTCAGATTGAGAAATTAAAAGATGATTTCTACTACAGTGGTTTTCCAACTGCACCTAGATTTTACCGAAGTAAATTCTGTACCCATACAGATCAGTACGCTAGATGAAGGACATTGGAACTAGCGTGCAGTTGAATATGCGGGTAATAATTTCGTACAAGTCAAGAGGTTAATTAGGGAGTAAAGGATCCATCTGAAAAAAGAACCAGAACTAATAATATAAATAGCAAGAAAATCAGCAAAAACAACAACAGGGAACTGTGCAATTATCCACTCCATTAGTGCGCAGTTAGATACATCAATCAGGTGACATTCCTCGCGTAGTCGAAGGCATAACTTGTATCTCTATGATATGTAATACCAACGTTACAGGTAAATAAAAACGTACGCATTGATGCCAGAAACACAAACAGTGATTTTTAGTAGTTTTCCAGATGTAATTAAATTACTATCGGATCTGAGCTAGAGAGAATATTCACTGGATAACTATTAACGTTGTTTTATCTTTGACATCCAAATCATATGCTTTTAGTTTGTAAAAATTAAACATTTTAAAGTTTAAATATTGAAGCTACAGATCTTTTATTCATCAAATTATAGCACTTGGTCAATGCAGTCCCTATTTGTGTATTGTATAAGTTACCTCCGTTTCTGGCAAGGGATCGGCTCGGAATGGTATTAATTTTACTATATACACTAGCAGCAGAGAGGCTGGGCAGACTCTAATTGGTTGTCCGTTATTTTCTCAAAATAAAGGTTCATACAAAGGCTGAAATACAGGGTCAATAACACCAAACCGTACAGAGGGTGAACAGACCACTTTTGTAGAGACCTTATCGTTGAAAAATAAAGGTTCCTACAAAGTCTGAAAACAAAAGTTAATAACGCTAAACCGAACACATTTTTACACGGGGTGGGGGGTGGGGTGGGGGAAACAGCCCGAGTCGACGAAATCTTGTGGGTTACTCGCCATTGATGTGTATTTTTAAAATTTTTATGCGACTCGGTCACGCACGCGTGGTCTCACCCTCTCTGCTGCTGTAATTAAATAATTATTTCTGAAAGTATTTCTGAATATATAAATATATTTCTGAAATCTGAAGAAAAAAGATATTTACAAAACATAGAACCCCTTAGGGGTTCAGAGGGTGATCCGTATTTTCTATGGACAGCACTTACATATAAACTTAATTAATTTAGCTCTATGGACAGCACGTACATATAAACTTAATTAACTTAGCTCTATGGGCAGCACGTACATATAAACTTAATTAATTTAGCTCTATGGACAGCACGTACATATAAACTTAATTAACTTAGCTCTATGGACAGCACAACACATAAACTTAATTATAGAAGCGTATTTACAGCAGCGTATTTACAGCAATTATATATAAAGAAGGTACAGTTACATGTAAACTTAATTCTAACTTATCTCTAACGAACAGTATATACACAACGGGGGCCTTCTCCACGTTCAACAGATTTTGCACACTCTCCCCCATAATCAACCCCGGGGAGTGCAAAAGTGCACCCACCACGTGGTGACATAGTGGAGAGTGTTTTTCTGTTGAATTTCGAGCGAATGGGTCGCGGACCCCCAATTATTAAAATGGCATCGATCGCCACCCCCGACATATGTCCGGTACGGGGAATCGAACTACGGGCCTCGAGTATAAGAGCCAGACGCGTTAACCAATACACTATGATACCCAGTTATAAATATACGTTTCAAAAATAATCATATAGTTACCTAGCAGGAAATTCCCCTTGACTCAGTCAAAGGTAATTAACGGAATCTCGAAATTCACAACAATTGCCTTCTACAGTCCCGAAAATCACAGATGACACGCATAAATGTGCTAGACGATACGCAGTTCATTCACTGTGTCACGGCTCAGACTTCTAGTACTTTTTTCATAGGTATTCTCTCTAAACACAGGTACAGTTACTGCGGTAAATGTGTATGCAGACGATATATATGCGATCCATGACAGTGTCAAGGGGAAATAACTGCTTAATTACTCTATCGTTTACCTGACAGAGTTATTTAGCATCAAGGACCAAAAATTTTATCGATACCTATACGATACCTCGACCTAGGATCATGTAAATTTATTGTGATAAATCTGTGGGGGGTAGCTTGTGCTTTTGAAAAGAAATTTCTGAATTTAACCATGTCCATATCCCCTGAACGCCAAGTTTGATGAATATTTCGCAGTGTATGTGTATCAACTCCGTTAAACACAACTAAAATATTACAGTTATCTCTGATCACTTTTGGTATTTGTGTATAACGGGGGGTAACATAAATCACGTCTGTATTTTTATGTCTACCTCGAGAAAATATCCGAGCTGGATTTGATTGTTTATCCAACATCACATCATCGTACACTACTAAATTATTAACGTTTCCGTCAAGGTCGTCTACGGATGGCGCTTCACCTACGTCGGTAATAAAATCAATAACGCTGTCACCGATTTCATTGAATGATTTTGCATTTTCGTTAAAATCCTTAAGCACTTGATAGCATCGTTGGTCATCTACAGATGGTGCCACTAAATATAGTTTATCCCACTTGAGCCATCTCATTATAAGATTAAGCAATAATTGCGTCTTACCACTTCCAGAAGGACCTATTATTATCATTCTTATTGAATTTGGTAGCACTGGATGATGCTTGACTGGCTCACGCGCTCGTGTCGCTGAAAAGTCAATTATATCCATATGATATATAATATGAGTTTATATTGTGTTCGATGCAGGGCAACCATACCCACCGTTGGATTAACGACAACGATGATGAAAAATAAAAGGCGTGCACTGACAGGTAAATGTGAGCGATGTGGTACAACAAAATACAAATTTATTTCGTCTAAAACAAAAACCGGCGGTGATATCGCTGCTTCGTTGGGAAAATTACCAGGAACTCCATGAGCAAAGTATCCCGGAGAAAAACACTTACCAGGTTATAATTATTGTGGTTCTGGAACTCGACTTGACATTCGGCTTGATAATCAAGACCAACCAAAACCTGGAGAGTATCCAGTAAATAAAATCGATCAATCGTGTTATGTTCACGATGTTGCGTATCGAAGCAAGGATTTACGACAAAGACATCTTGCAGATGTGAAATTGATTCATGCGTTAAATTCTATACCGGATAAATCTCTCAGACAAAAACTCGCTAGTTTTCTAGTGAAATCTGCTATGAAGGGTAAACTAATGCTACGGGCTGGTAAATTAATTATATAACTATTATAATGGAATCTGTTTATTATTCCCCGAGGGGATACTGGAGAGGTAAAGCAGCAATTGGTAACCTCGCTGAAGCAGCAAAAGTCTCACGTGCTGTTGCTGCAGCGTGGTTAGCACGACAGGTAATATGGCAAATCTATCTGCGTCCACCTAAAAAGATCGAGTACGCACATTTTGATGTCAGGGTTCCCAATGAGGTTCTTCAAGCAGATATTTTGTTTTTACCACATGATACTATTAAAACACGTGGACGTCATCGATCCGCCAGCGGATCGCGCACATACAAATACGCGTTAACTGTCGTTGACGTTGCAAGTAGATATAAAGAAGCAGAGCCGCTATCAAATAAAGCATCATCTGAAGTTGCATCTGCGTTTGAACGAATTTATCAACGTGGTGGTCTACGATGGCCACAGTTGCTACAAGTTGATCCTAGCAAAGAATTTCTTGGTGCAGTATCGTCGTTGATGAAAAAACATAATGTTAAAATCAGACGAGGACATACAGCAATTCATCGTGATCAGGCAATAGTTGAACGATTTAATCGAACACTTGCTGAGAGATTATTTGGATATCAATATGCAAAGGAAATAAGTCAGAGCGACATGAGATCTCATGAATATGTTGCAAGATTACCAAGTGTGATAGGTGCATTAAATAATGAAATTACTCGTGCAACTTCTATGAAACCTATTAATGCAATTGCAAAGAAACATATACCCCCGGACCACAGGGTGGTCTACGATGGCTACGGACAACGACGTGACTTTTCAAAACAGCCAGTGTTAGGTAACGTGACTGTCAGGTATTTATATGAACCCGGTGAACTTGAAGGAGGTAAAAAAGAGCAACTGATCCTATCTGGAGTGTGACTACACATAAAATTTCTAGCGTGGTTAAATCCACTGGTAGGCCTGCAATCTACAGACTGGATTCAACTGCTCCTCAGCGTGGATTTGTACGTGAACAATTACAAGTAATTCGCGAAGACACACAATTACCACCGCGTTCACTTTTGTAAACTGGCACCAGGGCGTCCAGCGCCCCGACGTCGATTACATTCAAGACAGGTCAGTATCACATTTTCGCGTGTGTGACCAATACTACTATTACTTCTGTCTACGGTGAACTGTCTTGGATTATTACTGGAATACTCCCATAGCATATTACAGTTACAACTTGCACAATGATTATTCTGTCGTTGTTTTAGTGTCATAATTAATTTAACATCAATATCAAAGTCGCGATTATTTTTTTTTTGTCACATTGCTTATGATCAAATAGTTTTTTCTTGACAACTTTGTTGTTAACTACATCATCGTTAATTTCCCGAGTTTGATTATTATTTTCTGTTAACTCTACGACAACCCTGTGCAGTTGAGATATTCTTCTGACTCGAGATACTGCGAGATAAACTAAATTTGATCATTCGATTCTATCATCGACAATCCAAATATTTGTGTCAGCGATAGTTAGTCCTTGTGACGAATGAATCGTTATAGCGTATCCTAAATTCCATGGTGATTTGTCCATTGTTAACGCGTTCTCAACAACATCAATATCAACTGCGACAATATCATTTAATAAAAGATTTTGTTTTTCATTTGTTCCTGGAATTTCATCTTCGATGTTTTGTCGTCGTGTATCAGCAGGGCGATAACACAATGGTACAAGTAGATCTGGAAACTTTTCCTTGTGTAACAAAAATAATTTCTCTTGTAGTGTATCACGAACTATTTTTCTACTCGCAATTATTAAATCATTTGGTCTCCACGAATTCCAAAAATCATTCACAGAAGTTTCCGGAATTATTTCACGCGCTATTTCAGACTGTATTCTGTCTGGTTGTAGTCTGATTAATTTTTTAAACTTTTTTAGTGATTCATCAATAGCTCTATGATCATCATTTATCTCCTCATAATAATCCACAAACGCGCTTAACCACTTATGTGGAGACTTCCCAACAAAGGGTGGTGGTTGACCATGATCACCGCACATTATCACAGCAGTATTTTTCAGTAACAGCCAATCAAGGAACATTTTTAATGTTTCCAGCGACACCGTACAAATTTCATCCCAGATGATAATTCTAGGTACATATTTATCACCCATCCGCGATGGAGTCCACGTATCCCCGGACCATCTGAAAAAGCTATGATACGTCTGTGATTTTACTCCTCGTTGTTTCATTTCTCTGGCGAGTCTGTGTGTGGGTGTTAGCACAATCATGTCTAAATTTCCTGAACAACCGCTCAGGAATAATTCAATCGCGCGTGTTGTTTTACCAGAACCTCCAGGACCATTGAGATAAACGGTTTTATATCTGGATAAAGGATGAAACACAGATGGTGCAGTCGATGCTGGTATTTGATTGTCACTGCGGTAATATGTCTCCGCGATTTCAACATCTGCGAATTTGGAATAGTCAAGTATGTTTTCGCGTTTTATTCTCCATGATCCCCATTCGCCGCTACCGAGTAACGGTTTTAGCTCGTCTAGGTGTTTTTTAATTATATAAAATGAATCCGTGGCAACTCTAACCGCGTAACGAGGAAACCTGTTTATCATCGCTAATAAATTTATGGAAACGTACGCGAGCATGGAGGATCTTAAATGAGTAAACTGCGGTGACTCACCATGAGTATAACTCACGATTGTACCTAATCGTGACCCGTCTGATAAGCAAGCATTACTCCGACTTATAAATGTGTTTTTTTTCCCGTTGTGTCAGCGATTATAAAATCTAGTTCAGCATCATCCATAATTAATCTATTACACGTTCGTTTATGATCACACGCACCACCATGAGTAAACTTACCAATTATTTTCCTACCAAGGTCTTTCGCTGTTTTTTTTCCTACCTTCTTTTCTGTACGCGGATACCTTATTAAAAAGTTCAGTAATTTCTTCTTCGCCAAGGTTAGGAAATTTTTCCCTGACATCACTTTCTACATCAAATTCGCATGACTCCGTCATCGGCTTCAGTAACCAAACTTGTTTCTGCGAACGATACGATATAATGGCTTCGGTTACTTTCAACGACAATAGCATCCCAGTATCAAGCATATATCGTAACAATACTATCGGAGCCCAATGTTTTTCTGAGAAATGTCTTCCAAACCACACATAAACAATCGAATGCAGATCCCCGCAAAACTCGAATGACTCTATACAAGCAAATCCAGTTAAATCTTCCATTGATGGAAGGGATCCGTTTATCGCAACTCTGGTCATCTCGTGTGTGGGATGTCCAAATCGCTTAAAGTACTCAGAACATTCTCCGTACCCGAGAAAACTTCCAGGATAACACGCCACCATATCAACCGATATAATATCGCTGCGATCGTATCGAGTATTCCACAATCCGCCGTGTCCGTATTCGACACAACTGCGCTGGATGTTTTCAAGAAATTCCAATCGTGTCGGCGACCATGAATTTTTCTCTTGAGCAGCGTGGTCAGCAACTGAAGGAACTGTAAAACAATTATTTAGTAATTGTTCTACCCTGACATCGTCTGCGTATTTCCGAGCAAGAATTTTCATTTCCTCGTGGAGAGATTCTGTACGGTAAATTTCTCCATTAGGCTTTACAAACAGATCATAATTTTCTTCATCTGAACTCTTAAATAACCACACAGACACAGGGTCACTCTTTACTAATTTACCGATAACGTCAAATATAACGCAGCTGTAAAATTTAACTGTTCGTTCTCGTGGAAATATTGTTACCGCGGACGTCCGTGCGTGTGCGTTATGATCAATGATCGTTATTGGAACTCCTCTTGATGCGTATTTCAACGCATACAAAATCTCTCCGGTTAACGTCTTTACTGTTATTGGAAATTTTAATTTCTTTTCTAACTCAGCAACGTCGCTGATAGACGCTCCGGTATCTTTAACTGTTTCCGCCCACGTGGTTATTTTTTTACGTCTTAGATCTGTCAAACCGTTTCCACGTACCGCTTTTGAGAAATGTTCTATAACTCGCTCAGCTACGCAATTTAGCCCCCTTGACGAAGTCAAGGACATAGTCACGGACGAAGTTGTTGAGGAAAATTTCATTGGTTTAAGATCATCAACGCTAGGTTTATCATTTAGCGGATATATCGCATAAACAACCGCGGTTACAGGATACGCTCGTTCATAATATGGCCTATCAATACCAGTCAATGTTCCTGGTTTGGATTTTTTATTTAACGTAACAGTATTATTTCCAGTAACGCCTACAGGGTCACGTTTATCACGGATAATCCAAGTGTCGTCTTTTGTCTGCACAATAAATTTTATTCTAATAAAATATCGCTGATTGTCGAGATAGTTGATAATATATTTTCCTCGTTCGTCATTCATTCTGACATCGACAGTGTCAGTAATTCTGAATGTTGACCACGTATGAGCTGCACCATCGGTGCGAAATTATTTTTTAGCTTCACGAATACGATCAGTTATATCCCTATTTATCAAAGCAAGATCTTGCATTGAGTATTTTCCGATGAAAAAGTCATTGAGTTTGTCAAGATCGAATCTTGCTCTGGAAGGTTCAATTGCGGGTAATCTCTCAAATTCCTCCATACTATAATTAAGGCAAATATATGTTTAATTAAACCTTAATTATACGTATAATGATACAAGCAAATAAGAAATGCAACTGGCTTATGATAGGATTTTCTTCTCGTTGTAATAAATCCTGAGTAAATGAATTCTGTGGTCAACATATACAAATTTTTCGATGTGGAGGTCTAGGACCAAAACCGTGTTTACGATGCGGTGTTGGTGTACGAGGAGAGACCCAGTTATGTGTGCAATGAGGTGGTAAAAGATACAGAGAGCTGAAACGATATTATGATAAAAAGTATAATAATGAATCCCCGTTAAAAACCGCCGATGACTATCTCGCCAAATATTTAGACAAGTAGTATTAATATATAAATGGAGCAAAATGAATTTGTGAAACATCCAATAATTAAAAATTATGAAGCATCCAGTGATAGTGTCATCAGAAACTGTCAACTACAAAAACCAGTCGGTGCTATTATTAATACTGGTTATCTCATGTTTCGTGCTGGAAATAAAATGTATCTATCTCAGAGATTTGTATTCGAATGTTTTCATGGGGTCATCGAAGATGGATTTGTGATCGATCACATTGATCGAAATCGGAAAAATAATAATTTATGTAACCTGCAGGTTGTTACACAAGGTCAGAATTCTGCATTTGGGAATACTGGCATTAATTCTAAGACTCCTAAGTCGGTTATATCTACGAGTACAGAGACAGGTGAAGAAATAATTTTCCCATCGATGAATGCGGCTGGTAAATATTTTGACATTTGCCGTGCTTCAATATATGATGCTGCAAATAATATTACCAGATCAGCGTATTCGAAGAAATTTAAGCAAAAAATCACGTTCCAGTATATACACAATGAACGGAGATAACTCCGTTAAAGTTTCCCGCGTTGACAACGTCAACGTGTCCAAAACGTTATGGTTTATATTTTTACCTTTATTCAGAAATATTTTTATATTAACTCAGAAATATATTTTTATTTAAACAAATATTTATCATATAATGAATCGTGAAAATATTAATGCTATTATTGTTGCTATCGAGCAATTACAACACGACGGCGTAAAAATATCTGATGAACTTGATCCTGAAAAAATTATGAGTGATTTTGAATCATTACAATTTCGGCGATCATCGAATAGGTATACGCTGCCCGCCGATTATAGATTCATAAAGTTTATCCAACAGGCGATGTTACAATCGTTGGCAGCAATTACAGACACGCAGGTGAAATTATTTGCTCCCCTTTCACGTTCAATCGAAAAGGTTAGTCAGAATTATCTCACGAATACGAAACAAAAAGAATTGTACACGCCCGCGTAAAACAATTGAGAGATATTATGTCGGTGACGGAGTCGATGACGGAGTCATTAGCGGAAGAGTTACTGGCGAAGGATAACACCGGGTGTGCCTCTAATCATAGTGAAAGTGACTGTAGTGACGTTGACAACGAAACCTGTAACGTTGTGCCAGCCAAACAAGAGGGATAATTCATGTCAATCACGGGGTAAAAAATATATTTTGTCCCTGACAGTCAAGGGGGACATTTTCTTTTGCTTGGTGTTTTCTGCGATGACGCTCTACGATCTTACATATAGGTTTATACTTAACGTTTCCGACCTAAGATCGAGCAAGTGGCCATTCTTGTCAGTAAGTTTGAAATATATCCGCGATAAAAGACGACTATGACATTTTAGATAAACAACGTTGATTGGTTCTGATACAATCAAATAGCCTGGGGGTACTTGAGGTGTAAACGAATATAGAATGTATCCTTGTTGGGCCAGATTGGATTTTTTAGCGTCAACTTGATAACTGCCGTCGATGACATCACATACAAGATTAACCGCGATCGTTGATGCCCGGCGAAACATGACGACCTCCACCGTATGGATCATTGTTGTATCGGAGAATACTTGATGGTGTGGGTATTTTTTTTCCATGATTCTACGATTTTTTGGAAAACTATTTGAGATAAAATCAATTATTGATTGTCTGAATTCACCAATTTTAATTGTATTGTAGGTGCGCTCATAATCTTTAATACTAGATTCCAAGTTGTGACGTTCAAAATTTTGGTAATTTTTTATTAAAACGTGTTAATGTATTCAGTATCAAATAATACTTAATTTAAATGTTGAATTGATTCTCTGATATTTCCTTTTATGTCCTCGTTGTAATATTGTATTAAATCAGCGACTAAATTTTTAACGTTGGTAAATACTCGGTCGAATTCGTGTTTTATATTCGGTGATGCAACACTGTGAATAAGAGGTACGACAAGAGCCGGAAATATGGAAACAAACCCTCTCTCTCTCAAATCAGGAATTTCTTCTTGTCCATCAGTAAAAAATCTATCAATGTTCCATGGAGTACCATTTCGATAACTCGGAATTTTGATAAATTTTCGATCATGTATAAAAAAATCATCAAGACGTGGTTGTTGTGGAGTTACCTCTAATACCGCCGGTGGGACTTCAGGCCATCCTAACACCGACCTGATCGAAGATTGATAAATATCAGCGGCGTAATCCGGCGACAATATTTCGATGGCCGATGATAGCGTTTCTTCATGGACGGTAATAGCTATCTTTGATTCTTTTCCTGTGATGGATTTAATCCTGCACTGGAATTCCTTGTTGATCTGTTCTATCTGATAACTTCCAGTGGGTATACTGACAACTTGCCAATCAGGAGTTCCATCGGGTTTGTTTTTATTTGCAAATACCAAAGAATTATTTGGTTCTAGTCCACCGAATGATTTTGACCTAATATTTGACCAACTATAATACACCCATAATTGCGCTAATGCTATCTCGGAAGCTGGTAACGCAGTTGGAAAATTAATACTGAATTCAGGATTAGCTGAACTCGCTGATATCATTGTAGTTGTAACTGGAGCGGTGTTAACGACGATTTGCTGTAGTAATTCCGATGACGTCATTATTTATACTTCATTATTCTAAATTCTTGCTGGCGTTACGCAAAATTGAACATAATTTTAGTAAAACTAAATAAATGTACTGTTGGATAATCATAGATTTTCATCTAGCACAACCCGGACTTGGTTACTTAATATTCATACATTTCTCCGTGCACCAGTACTACTCACGCAAGAGAAAAAAATCTGGGATCAACGAGCTTATCTCAAAAAACATCATCACGGATGTGTATGATTATCGCATAGGTGGCTTTACCACTGGTGAAGAAGTTAATTACGCGGATGTGTGGTGGTGGGGGAAACCTGTACATGGAGATATAATCTCCGTTGAAAGAATCATGGAAGAATTTATTATCTTGCTAGTAAGCGCGTGATTCAAACGTTGGTGACTTTGTCACCGTCGTCAAATACTTCATTGTAGATCTTCGCGCAAATATCGAATTCTTCATCGGTGATTATCCCATCATTGAGCGACGAAGAAATCATCGGCGATAATTTGGAATATGCTACAGTTGCAGTATGCTTTTTCATCGTGTACTCGTTCGTTCATTTTTCATTCGTGCATGTATTTATCTTTTTCGCGATAATATTGAATATTCCAGCGATAGTTGTTGCGGATAAAACGATAATCGTTACAACGATCGGTGTTGTCATCGTCAACGTTGATAATATTACGCCGGTTCCAGCAACAATCGCGGAAGCCGAATAAACGATTACGTCAATGACAACCACACGTCTACGATATTTCACTATCGCTGCTGTGTAATCATCGATGATGGTTTTCAGTTTACGTTGCCATGTTGTTACTTGATCGTATCTGTATCGTTGAACATCGATCATTATACTGTATTAAGTAATTAATTGAGGTGTTTTAGCTACAAATTCCAGACACCACCAGTACGACGCTGTGGTTATTTTTTTATCGGATGGTTCCAGTATAAATATTTCCTTGTTATCTTTATTTAATATAATAGATACAATTCCAAAAAAATTATCGGTTGAATGACGTCATGGAAATGTAGCAAATATCCTAAATTTTGCAGAACTAAATACGGACAGCCTGTACACACCGGTTACTTCTGCGGTATGTTTGATAGTGTTATCGCGCGGTGTCCATGTTGATGATCCTGATGATACTGTGTACACGATATTGTTAATTTGTTTGTGTGAAATTTAAACGAGATTAGTTTTATTGATGATATTAGGAATTCCACTGATAATATCGTTGAGTCTTGTATTAATGTTGGTGAGATTTATGTCAACGGTTGGTGGACTTCCAAAGAAATCTTCAACGGTTTTATTAAGTTTTTGAAAATTTCTACGAGCATTTAAAATCATATTTACATGAACGTCATACTCGGCTCGTAGTGTATTTAATTTATCATCGGTAGGAATATTTTTATCATCCACGTATTTCTTTGTTGCGGCATCTTCATCGCCTGTTGGTTCTCTTAAAGCAACGATTTTATTTCCATTCATGTTGAGTTCACCTGTCATTGTATCACCGATGGATTTTAAACGATCAGCAACTCTTTTCTTAATTTCATCTCTGATAGTTGCGATTGATACATTTGAATCTCTGATTCTACCGCCGTCAGTAAAAACTGGAATATTGTCCGTGGTAGCACCAAGAACTCTACGAATTATATCGACCCACTTAATATTACTCGTCTTTAAAACACCGAATTTATCCTGAAAAATAACAACTTCGTCTCGGTCAACTCCAGACAAATCCATAAGATCAGCAAGATCATCTTCGGTGGCGCACTTTGATAAATCGATATCATCTTTTTTCTTCTTGTCTTTGATAGAAGAAGATCTTCCGTAAATATCAACCATTATACGATTAGCGATTATTTAAAACAGAACTCGTGTATTCGTGCACAGCCTTATGGGGTCGTTTCGCTGATCTTGATACAGCATCAAGTACTGCTAGTGCCTCACGGCCACATATCGGCGGGTCGGTTATTTTTTTGTGTTGGTAGCGTTGAATACCAGACTGGAATATTTTGAAGCGCAGTACTTCGTACTGTGTCAACGTATTTTTAAAATTCTTTTGGTGGCGCCAGTCTGTACGAATCGAAATAAATAATTCCACGTGGATCGATCGCGTACGCAACCCAATGAGTACCACGGTCGGAGTTTTTATCGAGATTAATAATACCGGTTTCAATCGAGTTTGGATTTTTTGGTAATTGATCACGCATAAAACACCTCTGAAATTTTTGATATTTAATCGCGTAGCAGCATGAAGTAAATCAAAATTAGACATCGGGAAAATTAACGAGTCCCTGGAATTCTTAATCCGCTCCCGTGCTGAGACACTGGAAGTCTCAGACTCAATCCCGTTCGGGATCGTCCCTTTTTTTGATTCCTTTTCCTGTTGCTTTCTTTAATGCCATTCCAGAAGCTGTCCCAACTGCACCTAACGCGGCGGCTTTTGCAACAGGTGGAGCTGTAGCGGCTATTAACGCTGGAATAGCTGCAAGGAGAGGAAATATACCACTGGTCTTAAGGATGTTGCTGATGGCACCCGCAGAAAGATTTATTCGTATACATTTATGATATATTCCTGACTTCTAAATACTGATTTAAATCAGCGCTTGCATATTTTCTACTGGAGCATCAACGACTCTCATTCGGCCACCAACACCTTCAAGTAACATCGTCTTATCGCTGAGTATAACGGCGATTGCTCTGTAATTAGCAATAGCTCCTCGCGTCACACGAGCTCGAAAATGTATGTCAACGACGGACTGTCTAAACAAATCCAAATGTTCCAGCGAAAAGTAATAAATCGGGTACAGCGTTGTAACATCTAACTGTGATATTTGTAAACCAGTATCAACATTTTGATCACGCCCCATAAACGACAGCAATCGATGATATGCACGCGCCACATGATTTTGCTGAAAATTCAACAAAATATCCTCTGATGGTTCTTGGTTGTCGTGCATCATAAGAATAATACTGATAATCGCGCGCAGACTCATTTTTGAGAACTGGTGCCTCCATGTCGAATGCGGGATCAGGCATGCGTTTGAACATCTTTATGTTATTGGTTATCGTTTAACACGAAAATCACTTCCTGCTATCAGACTAGCGGTTATATTTTTTCTTTTTCATCGGCTAACTCCGCTAGTTTTTGATTTGCGGCTTGATTTATTATTTTACTAACATTTGCAGGCATCACTTCAGTGCTTGGTAATTTTACTGGTGGCTGAGGTCGGACCGCTTGCAGTCTGCATATTAATCGTGCTAGTCTATCCTTGATTGCCGAGAATGTTTTACCGGCAACGTCACCAGCAGTACCAACACCTTTTTCACGAATAACGTCAATGGCTTTCATACCCAGTTGCTTTGCAATCGATATTGCTTTTGGTGCCATCCTCGAAAATAAGCCCTGAACAACATCACCGAGTCCATCTCAGTAGAATGTTTTATATATAGGTAATCTTGAATTTACCACCCTGACCATGGTTGGTCTACGTTGAGAAGCATGTATGATTATTTTATTATAGTTGTTATATTTAACTGTTTAATCACTGTAGTAATCGTCGGCGATCTGATCGATGAGGGACCGATACACGTTAGCGTCCATGATACCGCCTGTAAATAATCGTTGACAAATAGCAGCTGCTTCATTAATAATTTCTGGAGAATTATTACCGGCTCGTTTTCCGCCGATCAGAATTTCTAATCTGTCCACGTCAGCAAGGATATTACCGGGACATGGAGTAATAAGGCCACTTCCAGTTGTACTTGTATTAATACCACTTCCAGTGGCACCGGGGTCAGGTGATGGTTGTCTCCGTTGTCGTTTTTGTTGTTGTGGTTGTTGTTGCGGTCGTTTTTGTAATTCCGAAAAATAGTTATCTATTCTATTACTAAATGTAATATATCTTGGATCACTATTTCGAGCCTGATCAGTTTCATAGTATATACGATATATTCATTTTTACCAGGCTTCACGACCTACAGCATCATTGACGTACTCGGGTTTTAAAACGTTTTCTCGCTGATCAAAACTTACGGCGGCAAATATAGATAATCATTTGTCGTCAAGTTTTTTAAATCTTTTAATACTTTCTTCGGTAAATTTATCATTCACATTAATTCTGGCTCTTGCCTGTTTTGACTATGTTTCTTGTTCTTGTTCTGGTATACGTTCCTTTATTTCACCTATTTCAACACGAGCTTGGTCAATACCTTCAAGTATTTCTCGGGTTGACTGAGCAGCAGCTATTTCAGCTGGAAGTTCTCGTAGAATTTTTTTGTTTCCTTAGTTCGTTCTGCTATTTTTCCAGTTGTTTCAGCGGTTTTCTCTAGCACCGGAAGAATACCTTTAGTAGTCTTTGTAATAGGTTCAAATAATTCTTCTGCATCTTTTGCAAATTCTTCTTGTGTTTGTTGACGCGCTTGTAGTTGCTGTTTATCGCCGTTATGAAGTGGAAGATATTTTCGTATTGCCTCTAGTCGCTCTCGAGCTAGTCTTGCTGAGTGAGCTTCACCAATCATTATTGATACAATAATTATTTAATTACAGCAGCGGGGTGTGTGTGTGTGTGTGTGTGGGTGTGAGACCATGCGTGTGTGACCCAGTCGCATAAAAATTTAAAAAATACACGCCAATGACGAGTAACTAACACACAAGATTTCCTCGACGCGGTCTCCGCACAACGAAATGTATTCTGTTGAGCGTTATTGACCTTTATTTTCACCCCCACCCCCCGCAGGAACCTTTATTTTTCAACGATAAGGTCTTCAGCAAAATGGTCTGTTCACCCTCTCTACGGTTTGGTGTCATTGACCTTGTATTTCAGCCTTTGTATGACCCTTTATTTTGAGAAAATAACGGACAACCAATTAGAGTCTGCCCAGCCTCTCTGCTGCTACGCTCTATCACTGAATGAGCAATGCTATGAATTTAATTGACTGTACAGAAGCAGTTTTTAATGGATTTATATAAAAGTGTGTACTATAAAAAAAAGAAACCCTATAGGTTTTTGTTTTGTTTTAATATTATTATTAGGTAAAATGAATAGAAAGGCCACATGTTTTAAAATGCATTATTATCATCAATACCTACTGTGGGGAGGTAAATCATTGAGAGAAAAGGAAAACAAACTATATGATGCTAAAGATGGAATTGCATACGTCAAATGTATATGAAAAAACAAAGCAAATGGTGCTCGAAACTAATTATATATAATAAATCTTTGACATATGCACTCTTGACAAACTTAGCGCTGGCAACTTACAGAAAATATTGTAACGATTATTTCCGTTTCTTGCATTTCTGACAACTTAATCGTTTACTATTATTTTTGATGATTTGAATTGATGAAAATAAGACAGATCCTATCAAGAACGCAAAGATAAACAAACGTACATATTTGATAGAGTAGAATAATTTTCGATCAAAGAGTTGGTAGAAAGAAGAAACGTTTCATGTAAATTATTGAACTGTATTGAATTTCTCTATTAATTTACAATCTTGACTGATCGATACACATTTTTTTTTTAATTGTGTCGGACTGACGCTTCTCGACCGACCTTTTCGGATAATCCACCGTCATCTGATATCACACTATTCAAATATTGTTAGTTTTAATTCATAAATTAAAACTCCAAAATAAGATACGATACTGGGAGTGTATACAGAAAAGTGAAATGTAGTAGAATGATACCATAAAACTGAAGAATAAAATTTTTTAAAAATTAACAAAATATAAATTATATTTTGAAGGTGCATTTTAAAATTGAATAATTAAATATAAAGTTTAAGTGTGAGTTAAGAAATAATGGATTTCAAAGGTTTCTAAATCTATAATAAAAGTTAATAAGTGTAAAATTGTAGCCAAAAAAAACCACAAGTAAATTATCCAGTCATATTATAATGACTGGATTAGATTTCAATGAGATCCAAAGAAGGCTAATATAATCTCTGCAAAATAAACAATACACATCTGTTTGGGGACGTTTTTTGCAGAAATAATTTGATGAATAAATTAAATTAATTAGATAAGACACGTGATTTTAATCAAAGAATGTTTTTGAAAAATATGTTACATGACGAAAGAGAAATATCAAGAGTGATGAGATTTGATAATTAATTATAACACAATTGGACCAAGGAATAATGTCAAAAGAAAATTTTCTCTTTGTTTAAACTGTGAAAATTAAATAACAGTTAGACAACGAAGCTAAGTAAGGTATTGGATTTTTAAAAGTAGATTTAGAAAAAAATAGAAGAAGAAGAAATGGAAGTATAAAGTAGAAACCAAATAAGGAAATAATAACACAATAACTGTGGCATAAAACAGACAATGTATATTTTATTGTAAACTTTAGATTACCAATTTGTACAAATTTACCAAAGTTTTGTGCAAAAAAGAGACAAATATTATTCATATGGTTTATCTACAGGATTATTTTTATAGAAACCTTTATTATTTTAAAGAGAACTTGAAAAGAAACTTTGTATTATCACTAAATATCGTGTTCAAGAAGACTATTATTATTTATGGAAATTACACAAACGTTTCACAATGCAAATAAAATGAAAACATTTTTGAAGGACATAATGTTAGTCATATTCTTTATAAAATATTGGGGAAAATATTTAATAAATTATGATATTTTGTGGAAAATGGCACTTATTAAGAGTTTGTATGAATTAATTGGAAATTATTTAAGCATGAATAAATCTTTCAAATAATGATAACACATGTCAAAATATAAAAGTATATTAATACATTACATTTTAATGTGATACATGTTCCTTCTAAGGTAAGATCGATTTCAAAATTTGAAAATAAGAATAATTGCAGGATACTGGCTTTTGACGATGAAAATTTAACATACCCATTGTCTGCCAAGAAAATAGAAGATTGCTCGCTACAAACAGTAAACGCATTGTTAGTAGGTGAGGATATTGAAGGAAGACAAATAACCATTATATGTTTTGTAAAAGGATTTATGACAATTCTTATACCATAATTGCGGGAAGAAAAGTAAATAAAAAATGTTTGTGTATACTGTTAACCATTTTGCCACAGAAAAACTGTTAGATCAATATCGCGTTTACTGTAAAGATTTATGCAATGAAGTCAATGAGCTGAATGTTTGATAAATGGATGTATTTTAGAATTTAAAAAATTTCAAAATGAAATGTGAGTACCATTTGTAATATATGCTCATTTTAGTTTTAAACACGGGAAAATGCAAAATGTTTAGAAAATAATATATTACCATCCAATGGCTACATTGCTATAACATACGACGGAACGATTATAGGTAATATTCACAAAAAGAATCAGCTGATATATGTGAAAGAAAGGGTTTGATTCAGATGAAGTATAAGATCATTGTCATATGACAGGAAATAACAAATGAGCAGCTGATAACAGTGATAATATTAAATAATTAATAATTCTATTTAAAAGTAAAATACCACCTGCAATTCAGAATCTAGGAAGTTAAGTCATTCAGAAATAAATGAAGAATCAACATATTCTAAGAACAGAATTTCGTGTGTTGCAAAAACTACGGAACGATACTGAACATTTCAAGTAGGAGAGGTCGAATTTATTGACAGTTTCCAATTTATTTCAAGCAGTCCTGACAAAGTTTTTTTTTTTTGTAAAAACAGTTGAAGATTTTAAGATTATCAGGAAAGTTTGTGATAATAATAAATGCGACTTTAGTTTAATAGGAATAAAAAGGATTTTTTTTCCCAAACGATTAAGTTTACTCTAGACAAATTAAATTGAACAAAATTACCGAAATAAGAATAATTATGCTCAGTTTTTAAAATGAATCAGTAAGTGAAGATTATGATAATCGTGCTTGAAATGCTTGGAATAAATTAAGATGTAGAGAAGATTATGATCTGTATTTAGCTACAGATAGTCTTATCTCGGCTAATTATGATATCTGATGATTATATTTGTGAAAACCAAATCAACAGATAAAACAAAGTTTGTTTTATTGGCAGCTGTCATAAAGAGTGTCCCTAGACTAATAGAATCAATAATGTATCGCATGATATAGTAGGTAAAGGAAACAACGAAAATCTGTTTTTGTTTATTTGTTGAAACCTGAAAGATTATTTTAAAAATATTCCCAGGTGAAATTAACTAATTAATACAATAAATCGGTATATTTCAGATAACAGAAAAAGATTAAATTATTAAGCAATTGTTATATCATTTGATATAGTTTTGCCTGATTATGCTAGTAGATCTGAATTACCTGATCAAGAAAAAGCTTCACAGATGTGGTACAATTAGCTAAGACACATTTAGTTAAATATTCATATTTCACAGTAAATAATAAGAAAATTACCAAGCTTGAAAGCAATGAAAGTAATGCTGTCGTTCAAATAATTTTCTATTATAATACACAATTTAATCTTTTCGCAAAAAAACCTTAATGTTAAAAATAATCATGATCAAATACAGAATTTCGATGATGCATATTTTGTACGAATTGGGTTACTATGACATGAGATCTTTTTTTGAAAAATAAGCACCTAGGACGCTTTTTAAATCTTGGATGTGATGATAAAATGCTGGGAAACGTTAGCATTAAACTTGGAAGAATTTAAAAAACTAGAATAAATTATGATGATGAAAACAATCTTGTTAATATATTAACATCTGATGGTTTATTAATTAGGTCTAATGGCAACAGTGTAGTCCGATTTGGAATGTATAAAGAGGCTCGAACGAGATTTTCAGAACATTCCAACACGTATGTTAATTATATTAGAAATTTTTAAAAAATTGCTGATAAAAAACATTTGCCACTAAACATTATGGTGATTTAGGTGATGTAAGAATCATTAGGATAATCAAGACTGCTTTTGTTAAAACATCGGTGACACATGTACAAGAACAGTAGATATTAATGCCAATTTGATTGAAAATATTAAAGATCCAGAGGAAGATCGAAATTATCTTAATAAGAGATGTATTGTTAGACAAGTAGTCCCAAATTATCAGCTTGATTAAACCAATTTAATGATAAAATGGTGATGCAATGAAAGTTGATCTAAATATGGATTCATATGCAATGACGTCATTATATTTTCTAACAGAAGATAATTATATCGCATATAATTTGTTCAAAAAGCAATAGAAAGGTTAGAAACATATACAAGTATTGGTGATAAGGAATATGATTCCATTTAACTAATAACTTATTATACATGTGCTACCTATTGTGGTTCCCATATATACACAATACTAAGGATTACATTTTATAAAGATGTCGTCAACACCTGAAAAATGAAAAGTGTTAACATATGCAATGGGTGGGATTGTGTGATTGAACATTTGTTACTTGTTTTGTTTTTTTCTTCTAAAAATAACATGACGTTAAAATAATTTTACATGGTCTATAAAAGGCGAACTGCAAAAAAGATAATGTGATGATGATGGATGGTAATGAACCATACACAACGAATGTACGTTAGCTTGATGCTGGATATTATGAAAGAAACTTTACAAAAATCAAATTAAGTATTTCCATTGGAAGACAATCCATATATATGGCTACTAATATCAGAAATGCCCCCGTCTTTCAACAAGAAGAATGACGATTGGTTAGTGTAAAACTATAATTGGGAAAATTAAGTGATGTAAAAACAGACCATGAGAAATTAAATGCTTATAGTAAAACATAACTTGATAAACAAATATGGATGATAAATTAACCAATATGTTTTGATGATGCTCTAAATGAAGATAAATGTATGCAAATGCAATTTGTCATTGATAGTGGTAACATGTATATACAATTTAGATAAACTAGGTCCGGTGTTGGAGGATTTAAAGAATACACTATAAGAGAATCACTAAAAATATTTTTTGATCTACAACTGAAGGAATACGGCTTTCGTTTTAAAAAAAAGAATTATAAACAATTGCAGCAATAGGTGCTACTGTTGGAGTAAAAGACAATTTAAATGAATCAGAAATATATTTATTCATTGTAGTTGTTGGCTTCATTTAGTTCTGAAGATCAAACACAATAGAAAATGTGCTAAAGCCATACCTAGGTCTCTGTGTTCGAGCACCAATATTAGAATACAATTTGTTTGCATTGTGTGCTGTATTATCAAGTAATGAAATGATATTTCTTACTGATGATAGTAAAACTAATAATATTAAGATAAAATGTAAACTCTTCTGTGATAACCTGTCAGATAATTTTAAAATCATTAAACTTATGTACACCATCATATATTTATTTAAAATATATTTCTAATCACAGTGAAAAATTAAGGGAAGAACTTATTCAAGAATCAGTTAAAATTTCAAATTTAGCTATTAACAAATATGCAAAATCAGATCATGTTAAAGCGTTACTGCCATCCCGATACAAAATCATTCACTGAAAAAATAATATAAAATTATTATACACTAATGTTCTTGACACGGAATTCTCCTTCTATACATGGGATGTTAGCTTTAGGAGTAGTTTGAGGTGCAAGTCATTCAACTGCATTATATATTAAAAAAACACATTAAAGTTTGAAACATTATCAAAATCGTCTATTGTTACCAATAATAATTTTAGTGGTTATTTAGAAGAAGAAACAATCATATTCGTATATTTTTAGAGGAAAATGACGTAAATGCTTTCAGTTTAAAATAATACCGTAGAATGATATCAAATTATAGTTAGATCTAGGTTTTTCAGATTAATGAACTGACTAAAATAGTATAGTTCTAAATTTGTTAATAGTATTATTTCCCATGGTAAGTCATATATTATTTCAGGACCTATTCTATTTTGTTCTGATAAAATATTGAGATAATGTAATATTCTTGATCTAATTTTACTGTAAAGTATTTGAAACCTATTCTAATATGTATTATTCATTTTAATTTATCATATTTATATCTCGGTATGTACTAATCAGACTTAAATTTATCATAATATAAGAAACAAGAACTAAAAAAATAAAAATAAAAATAAATTGAACTTCTTTGTTATTCTTTATTTTAAAAAATATTATCTTTTCTATTTCCATCATGCTTAAATTTAATTCAAAACTTGCTGCATTTGGTGTAAATAATTTTTCAACGAAATTTTAAATATCTACGTCTAGTTCTTCAAACTTCGCTTTGTGTTTATAACTACGTTCACCTGATAAAATGATACATCATCTTATTCGGGTAATGTAATTACTAGAAAATTTTCACCTGTAATTTGACTTATTTCCTTCTTATATTTGTTACAACATATATTATATCTTTTCTAGATTTTCTAGTGATTTTATTCTTTTTTTTATTTGTTCATGATAATGTGCTTTCATGCGCTATGTTTCTTTTCTCAGAATCATAACCTACAGTACATTCTTTAAGTCTGCAATCACAATGTTGTTTAGTGTTTTTAATTTATTTAATAATATTTCCGTCTAACCTTTCCTTTGTCTCTTCCTTAATATTAATGAAAACTTTCACGATGCATTTATTTCTTTGTCTTGCTAGGTTATAGTTGATTTATGAATTTCTTTTTGCATGTTTTTATCATGAAAAGAAACAAGTTCCTGCTATGTTTATTTGACCTACGTTTCCTGCACACTTCCCTAATTTGTTTCAACAGTCAACTAATGTAAAGTTAACGGAGAAAAAAATGAGCCTATAATAATATTTGAATATTGTTCTCTTAATGAAATAATTTCTTTTTCACATTTTCCATTTCTGATCTATTTTTCGTAATAACTTGGCTACCTGTGTATTATTATTACTTTTGAAAAAGTCAATAAGTTCTTTAGCTTCGTTTTCCAAATGTGGTTCAGAATGAACGTTTTTATTTCGGGATTGAATTTTCAATTTTGATGTCAATTGTATTTTCATTTTTGTGTTTTAATATTTTTTCAATTGTATTTTCGAAATTTTTCCAAATCTCACCCTCTCAACATTTTATGCTTAAACCCTCAATGCTACACTTTGTTTTGAGCTTAAACTTGCTATTTGTTCTGAAAATGTTTCTAGTCAACTGGCCAGGTGTAATAACATGATCGTTACTGGCCTTTATTTTGAAAATGTTTGTTTCTCTTTTAACAAGAAATAATTGCAAGGTAAAGTGGCATCAAGCAGGTACAAAATAAAGGCAGGACAGTGAGTATGCCCTCAGTCAGACTTCTGCTTATAGTTATATACACTGCACGAGTGTCGACAGTCATCTTGGGGGATGTGGAATAAGCCGTCCTGGATGTTGTTCGTATTTGACTAGAGGATGAGAAGGACAAAATACTTATTTTACAAAATGATGTTGAGGTACTGATGTTACAAGCTGAGGCACTGAAAAGAAAATATAATCAACAGTAAAATAATGGTTATAACCTCTGTATTTTTCTCTTTGCAAGTTTGTGTGTCTTAAGCCTCTTTCTGTCAGTCTTTATAATTTTCTTTCCATCTTACCTTATCTGTTTATGCCGTTCTCGTTCTCTTTATTCTTCTATAGATATATTTGTTGTCTCTTTCATGTACAGTTTCTCACCTATATTTATATAATATTAACAGCTTCTTCCTTGTATTATTTTGTAAAGGAAGCGATACAGAAATTTAAATTGATTATTTCCTCCGCGCTAAACGAGTTGTTAATTACCACAGGGGGATCAGTGGCAAATATTATGTATGCGTTTAAAGTTTCTTTCCTAATAAATTTAAGATATAATCTTATTTTGTCAGGCATTAGTATACCGCTCGTAATAACAAAAATGCTCCATTGTTTTCTTCCATAAGTGCATTTGACATTGTATTCGTTAATGCCATCAGTTTGGACGATGTCGGTACCTATGTAAAGATATCAGTAGTATTGATAGGTGAAGTTTCTTAGCCAAAAGCCTATTTATTATATGGACGACAATATGATTTTTGCCCCCTCCCAGACTCCCCATGTTAGTCTAAACAAAATACGAAAACAGCTTTGTTGATGCAACAGCGTCGATTTCATTATTGATTTACCACGTGAGGACCTATCATTGAATAATCATCGTCGTCAGACAAAATGGGGTTTGGCTAAGAAACGCCCGCTTATCAATACTACTGCAGTTTTTATTATATTTTTTCACACAAAATTTTACTATACCTAACCTGCAGGTTTTTTTCATATCAGGTCACACGTCTGACTGTTAAATGCCTATGCGCTATTAATAACTCGCTTGGATTTACAGGTAACAAAAAAACCCCGTTATTGTATATTTCACAACACACGCTCTAAGGATGTCTCGTATAAATTTAGGTCATTCACGAGCGTCTGATTTCACAATGGAGGCTCTATCGTTTTTTTTACACAGCCACTTGTCAAGATAGTTTTAAAATTTCGGTTTTTGCTATTATATAACTCTCATCATCATGACAGAACAAGTACAGATTAATCTTACCACTAATGAGAGAGCCAGGTTCTATCAGCTTGACAAAATTTCCATGTGAGACGATTGATTTATTGACGTAGCATTTCCTTAGTTTATCATCAACTGTGATATATTTATTCTGAGATATTGGATTGTAAAGATTATCAGTATCATCAGAAAGTGAGTTTGTAGCCTAAGCAAGCTTACTAAAATAATCTGAATCTTCCTTGCGAACCAGACAACTTTATCTAATTTCTGTTTTTGAAATACGTACTGTACTTTTCATTGTCAAGAATAATCGTCATAAGGTTACCTCGGAAAAGAATTCTTTTGATCTTTACCGTGGTTATCTTCCACTGTGATATCTTCCATTATTTTTCATATTTCACACAAAATTTTACTATCGTTGTATTTGAAATGAAATCGCTAGCGATTTCACACAAAATTTACTGAGTATCATTTTTCGTAATTCGCAACTCTGTTTGGTATCATATCTACAAGCAAATCATCTTTGACACGTAGCTCCTGTATCAGATCTAACATTATAAACTTCTCACCGCGCAGATAAGCTCAGAGTTGATTAAGAATTTTGTTGTAGGCAGCTATTGCTATTTTGCACGAAGTATTCTTGTTCTCGTATTTTGGCTCGATCTTTTTATTTATTGCTGATAATATAATATCTGCCCCTGACACTATCAGAAGTAATTGATTTGCAGTTCCGCCGGCTGATATAATTCCTGATGTTGTTAGTATAATAGGAATGTAATTCAGCACGCTTATTATTTTACTGTAATATTTTCTAGCTCTTCTAACACATTAAAATATCTTGTGGCAATATTTATAGTATTTGATGAACTCATCCCTATCATTGTCTGACAGACCTAATGAAATATAATTGAAGTCGATTATTTCTTTTTTGTCATTATGAAACTGTTTCAGTAATTATTTCAATTGCCGTAGTAAAACTATTTTCAGCGGAAGCCTTATCGATCAGAGTATTAAATTTATTATTGACAGGGTCAGCAAGAAAATCTCTGTACTTATCATACACTTCAGATGAGATATCATCATATCTTCTATCTGTTAAGACTTCAAGATCTGAGGATAAAAATGGGGATCAAAATTTGTTAGTATTTTAATAATATCATTGACTCTATCACGGTAAATATCTTCTGTTTCGTCGATATAACTAACAACATAACTGTCCCAGCTTACAATTTTTATGTACTAGATACTACCTGAGAATTGCAAAACTCAGAAGACCACGAATATCTGCTTGCTCTATATTTATTTCGTTGACAGGTAAGTTTAGGTATCCAGCAATCAGCTCTTTAATATTTCTGCATTTTGCTTCTGTCAGTAACTTTCCAGCTTCGATTTTTATAGTTTTTCAACGCAATGTTTTAGAACTATTATATATTTCATAATCTTCATCAATACTAAGTTTTACAGTTGTAATTTCGTCAAGCTCCTGATAAAATATATCTCGTTTGACATCATCATATAACTCAGTTCTAGACAAATTTTCTGATACTGCGTTTAGTGCAGCATTAATTTCATATCCGTCATACTTTTCTCTATCGCCGGTGAGAGAGTCTATTAGAACTATATATGCTCTTGCTAGCAGGTGAGTGTCTGTACTATTATCAACCATTTCTAACAGCGTCTTTTTGTCATAGTAGCCCATGCCTAGCGCAAGAAATACTCGACACTTAGCAAATGTGTGTTTGCAAATTTACAATTTTTAGTCCACTCATGTTAATATTTCCGGTCATCTTTCCACCAGTTATTGACAACTTGCTATTTTCGATCGTCGTAAGTTGTCAAAAGCTTACTGCTTATGAGTTATGGGCGCTGACAGGTGGATATGTTATTTCAAGGTCTAGCACTCGCAGACTTGACATACTTAAATTACCTGTCATTGTATCTCCAGATTTTTTTTATATAGTTTGTTAAATCTACACCATCCGCGGTGGTTATAGTTGTCGTGTTATCTTCTGGTGAGCTGTCAATTAACATACCATATTTTGTGTAATAGCTCATTCTTATTATTACCGCGAGATAAAATTTTATGAATACCTAGTATAGAATGAGCATAATCAACTTTGACACGAAGCGATTAATCAAACATCAAAATAACCACGACCCATCGGACTGGTATTATCTGATAGTAGGACGAACTGGATCGGGCAATACTAATCTTCTGATGAATCTGTTACTTAACGACCTCATCAACTACGATCGAGTTTATATCTAAACGATCAATCCACAGGAGGATAAATACGAGCTGCATAGCGAATAAAATCAAAAGTTAAAAAATGAACTTGGGGCCGGCGATGATTTATTTATTAAAAAACAAAATGAAGATTTAATTCTAGTTGCCGAGCTATATTAAGACGAACATAAAATGATTGTCTTCGATGACATTCCGATCAGCAACGCCGAGATGGATAAGATAACATCGTATTTTTCACTATCTCGCAAAAGAAAATGTAATGCAGTTTACCTAGCTCAAGGATTTTATAACGTCGATCGATTTATTAGAGGAAATACAGGTTATTTTATACTATTTGCTGGACTCGACAACGTTGATATACAAAATATAGCCCGAGAGCAATGCGGGGGTGTATAAAAAAAGATAAATCTGCTGAGCTTTATCATACTGCTACTGGCCAGGGAAATTACAGTTTCTTTTTATTTGATAAGCTAGCACGAGATCGAAATTGTATGTTCAGATGTGGAATAGACAAGTTTTTGGATTGTGAAAATTAATCTAACATATACTTATAAAACTGGACGCGAAATGAATAGAAGTTCTAAAGAAATTTATTGTTCAAGAAAAATGTCGAACAGGAACGAGGTGGACAACAGCAGGCAGCAAAAGAAACTGCTAGACTTTTTAGACCAGTGACTGAAGCTGTACTTGGCAAACAGATAGATATGTCTGTGGCATCACCAGAAGATCTTAAAGAGTTATCAGAGAAAGGACTACGGGAACAAGTTAAAGAAGGACAGAAGAAGGTTACAGAACAAATTATTGAAAAAATAGGTGATCCTGTTGCACAACAGGCTGAGATTTTACGAGAAATTGGAAGAGTGGATAGAGTAGAAGAAGAAAGATCAAAGACAGAACGAAATAAAGAACAACGAAAACAGGAGGAATTTAACATTAGAAAAGAATAAAATCGATTAAGCGATATTGAAAAAGCAATAAAATTAATTGGCAGCGATTTTACACACAGTGAAATTGTGGATCTGGAAAATGATGTGTTTGAATCAGAAAAACTTAATATCAGAAAATTTGACGATGCAAAAATTGATGAATATACTGAATTATTAGCAAATATAAAAATTTGGAATGAAACTGAATACCATAATAATGTCAATAATTCTAAAGACTTTTTGGAAGCACATGATCTTGTCAAAATTTACCGAAATAGAATTATCGCTGAAATATATATTACTATTTTGGAAAATATAAAAAGTTCGTCAGAGAAATTTAATGGGAAAACTAAATTACTTACATTATCAAAAAAGCATGAATCTATATGAGTAGGTCGTGGAATTAAAATCTATAACTCTCAAGCTAAAATGGTTGACCGGTTGATGCTATTAATAGCATCAAAGGAAGCCGGAAATACGAGCACAGACATTGATAATAAAATTGCTGAAAGTTTAGATAATCTCAGATCAAACGGTTATCTAACATCCAACAAATATTGTATTTTACATAGTGATTTGGTTCGCGGTGAGTTAATTGGCTAGCAGCAAAACACAAACTGCCAGCAGTTTAGTTTTATCTATCAGATAAAATTGGAATGTTATCAACTACATTACTGCTTGATTCATCACAGACTGCGGCGGATAGTGCAAACTTCTCTGTATTTTATAATCCACCAATCAAACTTGACAGCGATAAAGAATGCGAGATAGGACTAGTATCATCCACTGCTTGGCACGCTATGGCAAATATCAGAACTAACGTGAATGACGATTTTTCATTTCAGTCGACTTAGCCAGCTGGCCCGGCTTGGATTCTATTAAGATACCACAAAGCACTTATAACGTTACAGATCTAAATAAAGCAATAAAGTTATTGATTCCAACTATGGTTGAATCCGCATCAGACAATTTTGAGCTCATTCCAAACTATTACACACTGCGTGCCAGAATCACTTTGAAAAACAATTTTCTTGTTGATTTCGGTACCGCCAATAGCATCGGGTTGATTTTAGGCTTTTGCTCGAAAACAGTATGGTTTTGGATCACAAAGTGCTTCAATTTCATACGAGGGCTAGTCACCAGTGGCTATAACAGAAACAAATTCGATTTTAGTAAACTGCTCAATTGCCAGCGGGTCGTATTCAGCGTGTGATAGTCAAAGTCAAACAATTTGTTCTTTTTCCCCTGACGTACTACCAGGTTTGCTAATCTACTATCCTGTTAGTGTTGAAATTCAAATATCTTCTATCAGGATGACACTGACAGATCAATCTGGCCGGCAGCTAAATCTCAAAAACGAAATTGTAACATATTATCTGTACTTGAGGTCAGTCAGTTAACTGACTAGAGCTAGCTCACCGCAGCTATGCTAAACAGGATAAATTTTATCAGGCAATTTTGTATAACAAAATGAAACAACAAAAAAATTATCACAGAAATATCGTAAGTGGATTCTTTGGAAATATATTCTCCAAATTAGTTGAAAATGTACCTTTAAATTGCAGAAAGTAGCACCTATTGCGTTAGACGCATCTAAACCTTTTGCCATGGGAGCCTTCTCTGCAGCGGGTACAGCTGTTGGACAGAAAATTGTTGATAAAATCAAGGGCGGACCACCGAGTGCACCTATCGTAAGCGATAGAGATATAAAACAAGTGATTTCCAAAATATCAACAACATCAGAAACTACTGCGGCATTGATAAAGACGACAAAAAAAATAACTGCTATCCCCGCCAGGCGAAGAAATTATTAGAAAATTGGTAACTAAAACTAGACCTTGGAGTGCTGGCACTCGACCAGATATTGCGGCATTCTAGTTGCTTTTACAATCTCAAACCTTAGGGTGGTTCACGATTTTGTCTAACAATTACTAATAAAAAATGTCTCTCAAAAATTACCTTGACCTGACTGAGGAAATACCACCAGATAATTCAACAACAGAATTTGAATACGTTGAGTATCTCGATGAAAACTCAAATGAACCTAACAAAATCAGGCATACGAACTATTAATACAAGAGACGAAGACGTGTTTCTGCTACCACATAAAACCGTACTTGAAGTACGAAGAAGAATAATGACAACGGCGGTACCACCAGTTGCTATTGCCTCAGATACACAAATAACACTCGTGAATAACGATTGGAGTTTGTTCAGAAGCGCTAGATATCAACTAGCTAATCAAACTGTAGAAGATATATTTATGTACTTACCAATTGCAAGTACTATTCTTAACGTAGTTTCGTTCAGCGAGGACTACTCGAGATTTGTTGCAACAAATATGATGTGGTTCAAAGATACTGGACTTGGAAAAGCTGCAGTGGCTGATTTACTGGGAGTTGCTACGGCACCAGTTGCTGGTACTGACGACGCTGGGACTCGTACTAATATTAATGCATTTTTAGCTTCGCTTTATACTCAATACGGGGCAGCGCTATCAGTTCATAATGAAGTCGATAACGTTAGAAGCGCGTTAATAGGTCTTTGTAATACGATTGGAATTACCTCACCGGGTGCTGCAGCTGACACAGCTGCGATGCTAGCAAAAGCTCAGTCTATTGTTCAAATGATCAACGCTCAATCTTACAACGAAGGCTGTGTTAAACGATTAAAATTTACAGAAAACTCGAGACAAATAACTATGATGCCACCGCTTAGCACAATATTCGGATTTTGCAGATACTATAATATGGTATTTCGTGGTATAAAACATTCAATTATACTTGACCGAGCAGATCAAAACGATTTCTGATGAAAGCTGCAGGTGTCGCTGATGCACACGATAGAATAATAGAGCTTGAGGCGATGTTAACAGCATTTACAGAAAGTGTGTTTAATGCAGAATAACGTTTATCAAATTGCAGTACCAAATTCAGCTGATAATACATAGCGAATAACAACAGCACCAAGCGAACAGTTACCAAAACAAGTATTTATTGTGTTTCAGCGACAAGTTCGACGTGGAAGTCAAGAGTAAAACAATTCTGTATTTGATAGTCCAGACGTCAAACGAATATTTTTCAGAATAAATTCTAAACAGTATCTAGAAAGAGCGATCGAATGTAATTTTACACTTGTAACTGATAGAAATCTTTCTAGAGCTTACATGTGTCTTATGGAAGCTTACATGTATCTTATGGAAGCAATGCAAAAGTATCAGGATGCTGACAGTTGATCTCAAATTTCAATCGAGGAGTTCGGAACACTTTATCCAGTATTTCACTTTGACGTCAGTAAACATGGCGAACGAGCTATTGAATCAACACTGTGATGCTGAGGTTTTATGGACACTAAATATTCCAGTTGTTCCAGATACGTATTATGCATAAGCTTTGATCGTATTTGATAGATTCTTAACGATAGATTCTACCAAGGGCAGGACGACCGTCAAAGTCTGAAGTACTCTGCACTTGACACTTGGTGTGGGCGGTACAATTTCATCAGACAAGCAGTGGAATGCATTGATTTTCTAGCAAGAATGACTACCAGATGTTAGGTCCTCTGCACTTGAAATGTACGGCAAAGCTGCGGAATGTATTGATCCCCTTACAGCGGCAGAATGACTGCAGTACAACTTTTATCAGACGAAAGGAAAATAAATACAAAATGAAATATAAAATTATACACTAAGTGAATTTATCACTGGGACAAGTTCAAAAACTAACAAGCTATTATTAAACAACAGTTTCGCCGAAGATAGATTTCGAAACGTCGAGTGCTAGCACTCCGCCGGCAAAACTAATGCTAACACAGCGGCAACTCAATAAAATAAGCCTGCAAAATCGTTTTATCTTAAGTTTATCAACAGTGCAAGGTAATGCAATGCCTCGAAGTAAAGTAATAAGATCAGGATTTCTGTTACCTGCACTGGCAACTACGTGCCAGATCCATCGTTGAAACTTTGAATATTTATCACACAACTTTGATTTGGCAACTATTGCAAAAACAGTACTACCCAAGTTATTACCAGTACTAAGCACGCTGGGGATAGCTGCTGCTTCGGGGGCGATATCCGGGGCGACAAAAAAAGCTGTGTCCGGTGACAGTATCAAACAGTTAGTAATCTAGTGATGTTGTCTAACGATTGTAATAAAAAATACCCGGAAAACGTACAACAGCAAAGAAACGTAAAACAGCTAGATAAAAAGAGAACCTCAAAGAGAACCGGAATGCGGTCCAAGGTGGCTGCATAGGTCCGTTGCTAGCAGGAACAGCGGGAAGTCTACTTCCCAGTCTGCTGGGGATAGGACGTGGGAGAGAACTAAACCTACCTGGTACTAGACGCTGAAAGCGTCCCCGTTAAGCAACTTTGAGGTTCTAGATAAACTTAAAGATGTCAGGGGATTTCAAAGAGTATTTTCTAAAGATGAGTTAAGATCGCTAGTGGTCCATTCACGATCTGGAGAGCGAAGTTTTATATTGACAAATCAAAGTTGTGTGATAAATATTCAAAGTTTCAACGATGGATCTGGCACGAATTGGTTAGCACTTTATAAAAACAACTATTTTGATTCGTTTGGTCTACCTCCGAGTGATGTTATCAAACAGTACGTCCTATCGTCCAAGCATATGAAGCAAATGGCTGGGACAAATGGTGATTTTCTGAAATTATATTACAGTTTACACCTAAACCAAGCTTGGGAAACGACAAAATTGCAACTTTATCTAACAAGCAAATATACAAATAACCACGTATTGCCTGAAGTGCAGAAGTAAAACGGAAAATACAAACGAAGCCACCGAAACTACTAGCAATAACAGACTAACGCTGAAAAGTATCTGTGCTACCTGTGGCAGGAAAAAGAGCACGTTTCTTAAATGTGAGTCACTATTACCTGGAGATCAGGGAATGTAAAGAATTCCTAATGCTATTTTAGTAGACGATTAAATTATAACAAATATGCAGAGCCAATTTGCAAGCAATGTGTATGATTGTGATGCTGACCATGATCTCTGTATAGAGCAAGATGAAATAGTAACTTATTGTCAGTGTTGTAATCAGCAAGCTGTAGTCGGATCCGGTTTAGATATTCATAAGTTAATTGACAAATTACCGAAACCAAGCAAAGGATGGACCCAACCTCATCATCGTTATAAGGGACCTTGGAATCTGCTCGATAAACAACTTGATGAAAATGGCAATCCAATCCAGGGTCAGGAACCAGGTCGATGTAATCGCAATGCGTCATGATATACTTTACCGTGACAACGAAAACGATGAATCTGTTTGCGACCGCATTATGCTTGATGAACTAAAAAATATGAAACCTAGTGGAATAAGAGAGCGAATTGATCGTAAG
>JAECUM010095821.1:0-32747 GCA_016617855.1 Megalonaias nervosa | reverse complement strand
GTAGAAACGTTGTAAACAGATTAATGTTTATGGCATAATCTTTATCATCGATATGTGTGTCTATAACCTAACACGAGTGAACTGTTATATCACACTGAAAATTTCATCAAAACTCAAGAGTTGAAAAAAGGTGTTTTCTGTGTCAAATGCAACATTCTTTTACAAGGACAGTTTCTCCTTGAATTATAATTTGTCTACTTGCAAATGTTACTGGTTTTAGAACTGGTTGTTATTAATTTAAGTTGCATCTAGGACAAACGACAGGTGCAGCATCAAAGCCGGATTGAACGAAATTATCTCTTCTTCCTGATCTCTAAATTAATTCCATTAATATTATTAATGAAACAAATATATGCAAGAAACAAGCGGGTAATGATTTAATATTACATTTATGAAAATGTATGAATAACTTTTGCTTGTCTTGGGACGAAAAAGCTGAAAACTTTTCAACTCGTTTCAGAAATTCAATATTCTTATTATTCTATGCGGTATTCAACTCAACAGTCATTAATCTGATAATTGGTACTACAATTAATATTATTTTTTAAACAGCAAATAGCGAGATCACCTTGTCATATCTCCAGGAAATCAGAATAGCATAGTATTGTAGATAGTGACGATTCAATAATAATAATAATCCCCATATAAATGACAAACAGGGATACCAGTGATACATTTACACACGAATCACCGAACTCGCCGTACTTTATCTAGTTGGTACAGCATTAACATAAAATAAAAGGTCTATTATACGACAAAGTTCCCTTTGAACGCCCCTTAGATTTACCTGATCTGAACTAATTGAATCACTGACCCTCATATTGTTCCTCTTCCGCCGATAGAACATACAGTGAATATCTAAACACAGAAATGAAAATACAAAACATCTGTAAATGAAACCATAAGGATTCGCTCGGAAGTGTCCGTATAATATTCCTCTGCAATACTTCCTGCATTTTCTTATAATAGTATAGCCCTCTATTACCACGTGAAAATCTGCAAATTTTCGGACTTTTATTTTACACTTTCCATAGCAAACAATAATTGCTATTGCCTGATCAAAAGCCGTCCCTGAACACCAATTTATAGCAAAACGTCGGATATAATATTAACAAGAAATAGTTAATCAGATACATACATCTAGTCCCGTGTAATACATACATGCAGCCATATTAGATTCGCTCATATCGCCATGTGCGATACACACAGATAGCCCCGTGTGATACATTAATGTAGCCCAATGTGACAGATGCATGTGGCGATGTGTGACACATTATTGTAACCATGTGTGGTACATATAGTAAGCCATATGTGACATATTCATGTAGCCATATACGATACATACATGAAGCCATGAGTGATAAATACATATAGCCCTGTAGGATACATACATGTAGCCATGGTGTGATACATACACGTAGCCCTGTGTGATACATACATGCAGCTCTGTCATACATCCATGTAGCCAACGTGATACATGCATGTAGCCCCGTATGATGCTTACGTGTTGCTCTGTGCGATACATACATGTTGTACCTTGTGACACATACATGTAACGCTGTGTGTTACATTAATGTAGCCGTTTGTGATACATAAATGTTGCTCTGTGTGACTGACTAGTATGCACTTAGGTCATGTTATATTTTTATCTAAAACCACGCTAATTTCTTCATGATGGATAGCGTCATTTTACGCGTATGGTTGTTGCTATCACAAATAAAATTCAACTAGGTCAAATTAGCAAGATGGTTTTCAAATCGGTCAAAAAGTGTATTACCAAAGTAAACAAAATGCACGTAAATCACGGACTCCAAACTGTAATAATATCAAGTAACTTGTTAGGTAAAAAAATTTAAAAAGCAATGATACTCATCCGTGAAAAAGTCATTAGCGTTTAAAACTTGGGACACTATGTTTTCTAAGCGGCGGATAGGTATCAACTGCATATTTAGGTCCGAATAACATTTTATGCTTTATTTGTCTCATTATTGGGATAAAAGATCAATTAATCTTGGTACTGTATAACGATCAATTTAGCATACTGCAGATTCGTATCTTATAATAGACGCTGTTTCAGAAAGATAAATAAAATTAAACCGTTTTATAGGTATATTAGCATACAAAAGACCAAACAAATAACCAGGCAGTTCTGCTGTGCAGAATAGGCAACACAATAGACAAAGAGTCACCCTACCCCACCAGTAATCTGCACACATTCCAATCCCAAGAAAACCACAGGTGTAACTCACTAGTCTTCTATCTTAATTACAATAATCTGTACTAAAGATTCTACGCTAATTTGCGAAGTCGAACTTTCATTACGACTGATGATAATGTAGCCCCTATGATGTCGCTACACAATTTGAGAATCTGAGACAGATGAATTGCATGCACTGATAATTCTCCTTTTAATCATAGCAGCGCCATTCCATTTTTATTGTGCTGTTAAGCAACGTACAGTTCAAAATAACCCCGCTAGAAGATGTAGGACACCTTGCATCTGGTTAAAATCTTTTTTGAGACTTTATCCATCCGTTCATTTGCACTTTTATGAGCATAAGGTGCCTGAATCCACCAAACTTTCAACGTAGCAGGGGACACAACTGCAGGGTCTTATATGGTGCATTATACACCGAGTTAAGTTATCTACCTTAACACCGTTGCATTCATAATATATAAACTGTAATTGTTCCCTGAACATATCCTGTTTACCATGCCAATGCGGAATTAAATACAATAATCATTAACCTTGGTATTTTATTTTAGTTATAGCTGCATTATTAACCTGAAAATTGAGACAATATCTTTCGATAGCAGACGCGCTACAATCATCAGGTTTGATAGGGAAGATATTGTGAGAAATTACACGGTACACGGTAAGGAACCAAAATAACTGAGTTATCTAGTATCGCTGCTCCTCCTGGACTAATGGTTTCACTTACAGATTTCTGATGATGTCTATGGTCACCTTGACAAGCTTATTATTGTTGCTTATCATATACGGATAACCATAGTAGCACGGTGTTGTAACCAATGCATACATATTCATTCGCAACTGCTTCTAAATGTAAATGTTGCCATACGAACCTACAAACATGATCGCCTTGTTAGCCATCATGAAAATCTTGTAATCACTATTTCTCCTGCATAGACAGCCATATTGACTTTGGGTCCGCACTTAAAAACTTCTCGTAGTATCTACTAATGAAAAAAGGTGTTGACGAGACTTATAATCGCAATCGCTTCAATTTAGAGGCTCTCGTTGTCACTACTCCTCATGAGGGAATTGTGTTAATGATATGGGATTTTCACTAAAAATACTTCTAACAATATTTATCTGGTTTTGAAAGAAAACAAAGATGCCGATGTGACCAACATAACCCCATCCACCCCCTAACAAAGGATGTTATATATCTTCATTGCAGCTACTTCTCCTGAACGGATGGCTGTAGCAACGGTTGTAGCATTTAAGCCACTTCGCTTTTGCAATATACAAATATGTTGTTGATCCATTACCAGAAACAGTTGTTGTGACGGCTATGTTGAAAATCTTTATATGGTTACTTCTCTGAACTACTACACAAATAGCCAATTAGTCCTGAACAAAATGTTGTTTATCGGACCTCCAATATGGCGCCATTGCGACCATCGTGAAAATCTACTTGACACTGCTTTTTTCCACGAGGGTTTTCACTGACGCGGGGTATTCACTAAATACTTCTTACAAAATGTATTTGGTTGTTTGTGAAAATTTATTGTGTAGATCTGACCAACAACATATAATGTGTGAATGAATTTGACAACCAGATCTCATTGTTCTTCTTGTCAATTCGAAGGCCATTGATTGCACTGTTGTACTTTACTGAATTTATTAACATGGTACCTCACCAAACGTTGCATTTAGTTCATTCCAAGAAACAACTTGATAATCAACACTTTGGCATTGACTTTAAGGTCAAAGCTGTTGACTGGCTTTTAACTGTACTTGTTCATTTTAATGAGAATAAAAATAAGAACTTATTTTTTTTTTAAATGAATCACAGCTGTGGATATATCGGAGGGTTAATTTGAATAAATCTAGTCGGGTTTCATTTACGGGACTTTTTGTCCCTCGATCTGCCTGCTAAAAATTAAATATCACTCTCTGAATGAATTAAAGAGTGGGTGATGTGGCTCGAATTCCTTCACTCACGCGAAATTAAATAGTGCGCTGTGCGCACATTAATTACTCGTACATGTCCAGTTGGTAGCACACGAGGATAATTCAAAGTAAGTAAAGTTGCCATACCATTCGACCAAAACAACAGGAGCATTATAGAGTTAATCAAACATAGCATATGCTTAGGGCTTGATACTGTCTTAGACAACATCAGTTATCTTCTCTCTATGATGTCAGTTTCAAGGACTAACTCCATGATTTAAGTGTGCATTCGCATCTTGCCAGCATATTAACTCAAACATGTGAAAAGATATTTTTGTTAGCAAACGTAGCTTATTATAGTTATTATAGGTTTTTACTAATATCAGTAATGCTTTGAAGCCTAATGAGCAAGAAATAATAAAAGGGACAGAAGAAACAGTCTGATCATAAAATCCAGAAAATTCTAAGATTTTAGATATAAAGCAAGTGGTATAACCTTTAAAGATTGAAACACTGCTGAATCGTGAATAGTTATTTTGATAAGACTGTATGCTTCTTGTGTCGAGTTAAATAGTATGTGATCGGAATGTTTCTATTATTGAGTGCAAATGTGTCTGTTTGCGCTGTTTGGTATGATTCTAATTAGGGACATTTGAAATACCGTTGCACATCGTAGCATAGACTAACAAACAATGGCTAGCAGGTTCCATACAAAACTGGGTCGCTTGTCACAAAATATCACTCTGAAAATTATGTAATTTTAAGACATTTCCCATCTCAAAGAGCAGCAGAGGAGGTGAACAGACCATTTTGCTTGAGACCTTATTTATGAAAAGTAAAGGTTCCTACGAAAAAAGAAAATACAGGGTCGATAACGCTAAACCGAAGCCTCTAACCTATCGAGAGTCTCTCTAAATTGGGTTAGCTCATCTTGTTACTTTATCGTTGACGCGCGTATTTTCAAATTTTTATGCGTATGTTTTCTCGTCGGTTACTTACTGTTGGTCGTTCACCTCCTCTGCTGCTATAAATAAATCATTATTATATCAATAAAGGACTCTCACGCAGCTAGATTAGCTCGAGAGCGACTAGAGGTAATTAAGAAATATCTCCCCGTCCGTGATTCTGTCAAACAAAAATTACAAGCGCGTCAGGAGTCTCATGTAGAATTTGTAGAAGGTGAAGAACAATTATTTAAACCAATTGTTGAACCAACAAAGAAAATTGTTACAGCAACTGAGGCAACACAAAAGCTCTTGAAACATTGCCTGTCGATATAGACCATTCTCAGAATATATTCATGTATTCATGTGACCCTGGGTCAACGAATCCAAAACGAGGCTAAGCTAGGCACCAGCTTATAGATTTGTTAGAACCAAGGGACCAAATTATGGCAGATAAAGGTTTTGTTAAAATTAAAGAGAAAATTATTTTAATAAACAGATTAACAGAATATCCCATACATAAAATGAAAAAAATTTTATATTGTTTAGACACGATTCTTCCCTATTATGTTTACTTTATCTAATGTCTGCCTTTACATATTGGGTGTTAAAATTCATCCATCTACCAACACCACAAAAATAATATTAATTATAATCAGTGAAGAAATTCACATAAATAAGGGACCATTTGTGTGTGTTTGGGGGCAGGGTGCTTTGATATATATATATATATATATATATATATATATATATATATATATATATATATATATATGAATGGCTTTCAAACAGCTTTGAACAAATAATCCTGCTGTTTTATGGGTAAGTATATAACTGCCAGTCTGTTATTGAAACAAAATAAAAAAAATGTGTTCGTGTGAATAAATTTGTATATCCATATTGTCAGTTGCCAAATGATTCAGAAAAGAAAAAACATGTAATTTAAAGGGAATATCCCTGTAACTCCCACTTCCAGGCACTAAAAGCAGCAAGCACCATAACAACAACCAGGTTGTGCACTTCTGATACAAATTAAAATGCAAGCATACCGGCATGTACCCAAAACTATTTAAAGCACACCACAAAGTCTCTACTGGTTTGGGGGGACGTGGTTGGTTAGAAGGGCAGTTTGAGTCACTATGCACATTTTGTAAATGTTTTAGTCTGACCGCGTGTTTTGACCACAGTATTGATTGATCATAGCTGTACATTTAAACCATACCTAATCAGAAACAAAATGCATGCTTTAAATAGTTTATTTTCTCTATCGTTAACTTGTATTTTGTGTGCTGTAGAGAAAAAGGACACTCAAGATAGGACGTAAATCAACTTACGTTTAAGAGAATGGACATATCAAGTAAGTTTTCGTCATTATAATATATACAGCGGTAATTCTATAATATAAAATATTCTTTCGCAAAAGGTAACGATCTCTATAAAATACATTACATCCATTACAGCCGCGATCAATGTAATATATTCTCTCGCAAAAGGAATCTACATAATATATTATATGCAGTATAGTCGCGATCTGCCTATCTTAGCCTCATTTGCGCGATACATTAATATTCATGCGGATCTCATTAAGAATGGTCTATTGCTGGCCGTATTCAAACAGCTCAACCACCACCCATGCAACCTCCTCAACCACCACCTGAAGAACGGCCACAACCTCTGCCAAAAATTAGAACTAGCATCACAGATAAATTTACGGATGAAGGAATTGCCGCTATCAAGGACAGTAAACAATTACTTGAAATTGCCGCGTATGGATATCGTGAAAGAGATAAGTATGCAAAACCCGAATATGTTAAAACGATGAGATTTGCCGATTCGCTTACGGGTGTATATCGCATCGCTACTGATACTCCGCAGATCAGATCTGAGGAAGATGTTCGTGGTTTTAATATTTTTATCCGGATAGTAAAAGAGGATATTGAACAAGTAATGCAAGAAAGGAGTCAAAGAGAAGAAGAAATGAAATCAAAACTTGAAGAGGCTAAACAGTTAAGGAAACTTAGGGAAAGAAAGTCGAAACTTGAAGAGGTTGAACGAACAAGGAAACAAAAAGAAAAAGATTTAGAATCTGAAGAATTAGACGAAGGAGGGAATCACGTGGTCTTATTACTTGTCCTAATAACGTCCTTGCCGATGTTGAACGACTAGAAATTCTGATTGGCGGAAAACGAGCTGGTAATAATTCTCCAGAAATCATTAATGAAGCAGCTGCTATTTGTCATAGATTATTTACAGGCGGTATCATGGACGTTAATGTGTATCGGTCCCTCATTAATGAAATCGACGATGATTATTTCAGTGATTAAGCAGTTAGATATAATTACTATAAGATGATAATACATAATGCTCAACATGGACCAACCATGGTCAGGGTGATAAATTCGTGATTACATACATATAAAGCATTCTACGGCGATGGACTCGGTGATGTTATTCAGGGTCTATTTAGAAGGATAGCCCCAAAAGCAATACCGATTGCAAAGCAACTGGGAATGAAAGCTATTGACGTTGTTCGTGAAAAAAGTGCTGTTGGTTATGTTGCCAGCAGAGCATTTTCGGCAATCAAGGATAGCCTAACACGATTAATACTACGAAAATAAGGTCTCAAGCAAAATGGTCTGTTCACCTCCTCTGCTGCTCAAAGCATTATTTTTATTTACATTACCTTGACAGCGCAAGTCTTCTCAAATTATAGAACGCACTGTTGGATGTGGCTTGGTATGATCTCTGAGACAATCGATTATCTCAAAATAAATCAACAATATTGGACAGACAAACACCTACCCTCGCCACTGTTAGTAACGAGGATGGAACACACTGTGAAAAGCGATAGTATTCCTACTGCAGTACATACGCCTACAGTAACAAATACTTAAATATACAATGCTACAAACGAGACAAATACGATACACAACCTTCATGCCGGTATTTCAATCAACACAATTTTATATATATATATATATATATATATATATATATATATATATATATATATATATATATATAACCAACAAGACATGAAGACCCTATATATTCAAATGTTACAATTCGCTCGGACTGTGATCACCACCAGTCCTATACAACATGAATAAGATGTTGTTTGTCCCGAGTCGATAGGACGAGTGCCTACGGCTTCTATTAGGTACCAGGTGCTCGACGCTATCGTCCACTTCATGCACTTCGTACACTGATCGACCACTTTCGCTCACTCCCGCGTTCACTCATTACAAACTCGGACCTGGATCACAGTTATATGCATAAAACCATGAAACAAACAACTAAAATTGAACTTGAAATATTTCTCTTCTAATTATATTTCGTGACCACATACAGCGTTCTTTTAGAAAAAGAGCCAACGGGCAATCCGTTAATCGTTTTCTCCATTGTTCCTGTATCATTCCTTCTTCTATGACTTGAATCTTTCAAGTCAGATTACACTTTTATTATGTTGAAAGACTGACCCAATGGAACAGGTATTGCTTATTGAAGTATATAGATCCTGGCAAATACACTGAACCCTTGCAACAGTACTATGAAGATAATGTTACAACTTTTTGGTCTTAAACTAAGTAATAGAAAAGAGACAAAACCAACAAGTTTTGTCAAATTCAACAAATAATTTATTTCCCAAGTATGCAACTTAAAAATTTAAAAAGAACTTACTGTGTTGTGAATTAAATCCAAAATAGTCCTAAAAGTTTTATCACAAGTCCAAATGAATAAAGTGTCAATTGAATTTCAGCGGTATTCCAAATAAGTTCCAGTACAGAATGTGTTGATGTATCTGTTGTCTCAAATATGATAATGTGCCAGTGTCCTGTAGCATATCTAATTACTACCATTCTTTTGATCTATCCCACTAATATTATCAAAATATGTCCATGTCTGAATTGACTATCATTCCATAAAAATGAGCACTACAATTCCACTGAACACAACAATACATATGATTATGCTTCAGATGTTATATCAAAATTGCATAATTTCTCTAGTGATCATGATTATAAAAAACTGACATAAAAGTAGAACCAGGATGAGGGTCACAGATGTTCTGATTGAGTGCATCACAGTGCGAAGTCCTATAAAAATTTGGTTTCTCTCATATTTTCTGATATTCTCTTACTACAATGATAGAATTTTGAAGGTCTCTGCAATGTTTATTTTGATTGTAATTATTATATGGTGGGTCGTGTGCCAATATATATGTTCATAAAAGAAGAACACATTAAAGTAACAAACAAATTTACAGTCTACGGTTTTATTTCAGAAGTGGATCATGAACTACTGAAATATTTGCATGACTCATTTAATGTGCGTCTATTAGCACTAGACAAATTAATCCCCCAAGAAGGTGATTTAGTCAGGTTAGAAAAGAAATAAACAGCTGATGATAAAGTTACACAATCATCAGTCTACTCCTCTTGTTCTCCCTCGCAAATAAGAAAAAGATATGCCATTCCTTACCAAAACTCAATCTTATATTAAGTGCTGGAAACCAGCATGGGATTTACAACTTCATCAACATAACTTTGACAACTGACTTCATGATCCATGGTATATTCCAATTTTGTCTAATTGCTAATAATTTAATGGACAATCAAACAAATGCTGATAACAGATGAAATATTACTGCAATCATGTCATACACTAACACTGTTTCAATTATGCATGACATCACTGAACTGTTAGCTCTGCCCAGTTCATAATGATTATTATTGGCCAATAACAAGTAAACATTAGTCTAACAATGTCAATCACAGGCATATCCAGTAAATTTGCAATGGAGAGCACAAACTCAGTAGGAAATTATGCTCGAGTAACATGAGTAATTAAGGCTAATGCCCTGAATCAAATCATTGTATGCCATAAAACTGTACACATTGGACTTTCCGTGCATTAGAAATGGATCACATTTTTAAATTCCAATTGTCAAAATACGAGGATGTGCATCTATTGATAATCCTGGATAATGTTTCAAATGCAAAAGTCTTGGACTTTGTCTTTCAAGAGGAAAGCTTATATAGAACAAAGAATTGACTTTGTATTTTAATGATATTACCCTTTATGATTTCTTTCTTATCTTTCCAAGGACACCTAAATTTCTAGGCACTGTTAAACCAGGGTTGTGCTGATTTGCCGTTAAAAAATGTTGCAACTACTGCTGTCCAGTTTTGACAAAAATGCTGAGTTTGATTTAATTATTGTGACATAGAAGTATGCCCCAACATAAAATATTATTTCACTTCACAGAGTCTACTAAAAGTTATCAAATGGAAAAGAAACTTGAGACAGATCCTCAGCAGTGTTATATATATATATATTAGAATAACATTGTATAGTTTTTGTCGAGCTGATTTGAAGCCAAGGTGGACTACATACATGATGTTATGGTCAAAACAGGCATAAAAAACTATAGATTGATGTTGTTCCATTGTACAGTGTCTCTTTGTAGTTCTAGTAATGTTTTTCATACAGACATAATTTCTACTAAAGCCATATTTCCAAATTAATTTTGGAAACTGTGGAAACCAATTCCTGAGTGCATTCAGTAACAATTTCTAGGACTGACTACACTACTTAGATAAGTGTTCAAAAGATCAACTTTATACATTGGAGGGGGAGTAACTTTTGTCATCCATTCTACATGTCAGATATTTCATGTGGACTGTGCGAGGACACTGCGCAAACATTTTATCAAAATTGTATCATATACATGTTTGTTTGTTTGCTTTCCTGGCATGTGTCATTTTGCTCCTCTTGAACTGATCAGTTCTACTAAACTTCACACTTGAATGGTTTCTCTCCAGTATGTATCCCCATGTGTTTCAATGAATCACCACTCTAAACATTTTAGCACAAACACTGCATATAAATGTATTTTCTCCATTTTCAAATGTCTATTTACACTAGTACTCTGGCTAAACATTATATTACAAACTTTACACTTGAATGGTTTTACTCCAGTGTGTATCCGAATGTGCCTGTTCAGGTTGTAACCTTGCTGAATATTTTATTGCAAATTTCACACTTGAATGCTTTTTCTCTAGTATGTAACCTCTTGTGAGCATTGATGCTAAAACTGTGGCTAAACATTTTGTCATAAACTTCACACTGGAAAAATGTTTATTCTCCAGTAGGTACCCTCCTGTGCTCTTTCATCATAGAACAATAGCTGCACATTGTATAGCAAACTTCACAGTTGAATGACTTTATCCAATATGTAACCTCTTGTGTTCTTTCAACATTGAATGCCTACTAAACAGTTTATTGCAAACTTCACAACTGAATGGAGGTTTTTTTTCTCCAGTATGTATCTTCAAGTGCACCCATAAATCAATGCCTGCACAGAACATTTTATCACTAACCTCACATTTGAATGGTTTTCCACCAAAATGTATTCTTGTGTGCTTCTTCACTGTGGCATTATCTCTAAACAGTTTATCACAAACTTCAAAAATGAATGTTGTTTTTTCCAATATGTATCATCCTGTGGGCATTCAACTCTGAACTCCTCCTACTCCACCTGTTAGTCCATACTTCACACTTGAATGGTTTCAATCCAGTATGTACCCTCGTATGGATTATCATTGTAGAACTGTGGCTGAACTATGTCACAAACTTTACACTTGAATGGCTTTTCGTTGCCATGTAATCTATTGTGTTCTTTCAAGCCAGAAATGACTTAATGACAAACGTCAGACATGACTGTCGTTTCAGCTGCGTGGAACTGCATGTGCTCCTTCAGGTCGGAACTCTGGAGCATATTTTATTACGAACTTCACACCATATTGCTGTTTTGGGGGCCTTTTTGTATTTATTTCCGCAGGAATATATCTTTCTGATCATTGAATTCAGATTCGTTGCAGGTTGGACTGGTGAGATTTGACCTGAAACTGATTGATGAAGCGGTTTACACAAGGTCATTCTTTGACCAATGAGAGTAATGAAAGCACTCGTCAAGTTTTCCAAGCCAACATGAAGGCCGACTCTGGCCGGAAAATTACACTCAAAACGTACCAAAGTCTAAACGTACCTTGACCGGTGAAAGGTACTAAAGTCAAAACGTACCTATGAATGTCAAAACGTGCCCAAGTCAACGTACTCACCATAATGAACACCACGTTCATACTGCGACTAATGAATTTGACCATCCTTTTTAATGGAAATGTGGATAGTATAGGTCACTCGCTTTTTCACTGAGGCACGACAAGCACTTTTCAGAAAGTCAGTATCGGTTGAACATAGACGAAATAAACCGGAATTGCAAGGGACTTACTTGACTTAATTGCAAGGGACTTACTTGACTAAAGCGCCACTTTTTAATATCAGGGGGAAGTAACTGACCGATGTCCCCCATTGTCACAGCAGATATCATGGTACCAATTGTGTTTCAATAGACTTCAATTCTTAATGTTTTGTAAATTAAATATACTTTCTATCCTACCTCTGCATGCGTGTCACACACTGTCATCGAGAACAATGTTAGAATGTCAATTTGACAAGACAGAACCAGATACTCCATTGCATTTAAGAGAGATAACTCTGCTGGAACTAGACAGGTAGAATAAGAGTTATCTAGTCTCAACAGAGACATTTTCAGTCATGTGTAGCACATTTTTTTTATAAAAAAATCATAACAAAATACAAAATATGATCTAGATATGAATTAACATAATCTCACATGTTGCCAGGAGGCTCAACTTTTTTTTTCAAAGCCTAACAGAAAGTACAACTCTTACACAATGCACCAATCACAGCTAATTTTGTTGTTTATTTCTGAATACAATGTTCCGTACACCTTAAGCTCCGCCCACCTAGGGCTTTAAACTTGGTACCGTTTATGCCAGTAACTGAGCTACGAACAGAAGTCCTTGGAAATCAGGGGGATAAAAGTGCCTTCTGGTGGGATTCATGCTAGGGTTGAATTCGCTCGGTAAACAGACCCCTTTGGAGTATTAGACTTGTAAGTAGAACAGAAATTTCAGCATGAAATTTAAGGTTATGTTTTGTGTTTGTTTTAATAATTTTGTTGCAGATTAATTTTGTGTTATTTTAATTGTACATAGATTTCGACGGATTTTTTTTTTTTAATTATTGGCACTTCAGTACAGAAACTATTTTTTTAAATTTTATTACGCTTATTACCTTGTCATGCCACTATTCACATCCAACAATGTATACAAGGTATGCACTGTTTTTACTTGTTTTATTACAGTATTATTTACGCAATACTTGTATGTACATTTATTTGGATTGTAATAATTTGATAATATTCCATTAACTATTACTCACCGCAAAGTGACGTGTCCTTCAGTGTCGTTTATCCTTGGATGTTTACAAGTGTAAATATATTGATTCAATTTTCGTGCATATCCCAATAACCCGTATTCCTGTTACAGTTTGTGTTTTGCAATATATGTTTCGATTTGAATTTGCCTTTTCCGTAAGTCAGATCTAATTCACAATCACAAGTAATATTCCCGAAGTTATCTTACTTTCACTATCTATTTATGCATCTATCTTAGAGCGTCCCCTCGGATGCCGGAGGTCGCGGGTTCGATCCGAGTCATACCAAAGACATAAAAATGGCACTAGCAGCTGCCTGGCATGGCGTTCAGTATTAAGATGTTAATGTTAGGACTGGTTGGTCTGGTATCAAGATAATGTGATGTTACATGTCTGCGGGATGATGCCCCAGTGCTAGAGATCGTTATAAACTGCCGCACTGCAGACATTGTAGATATATGACTAAAAAAACTATTAAAGCTACATTAAATATCCAATTCACTCACATCCATCTATCTATCTATCTATCTATCTATCTTGGCTTGTCCATTTTTCATTCTTTCAGACTGATTTGATTTGCCAGTTACACCTCTTAAAGTACCGTAATCAATTTGTAGTATGCGCATTTGGTTATAGTACCCCGTTTAAGGAATTCTTAGATTTGTGTGATTTTACTTGTTTGATTATTGAGATTCGGTGCAATGGAAATATTCCTTAGACCGAAATAATTAGCCAATTACTAGGAGCAAACGTCACGGAGTGAAGTGTTAGTGAGTTTCCACGATGACACGGTTCACTTGTAGTGAATTGAGGTCCAAAAGCGCATGAACTGTCCTTGGAGAACCATAGCCCCTATTACAAATCTAGTGGTGTACTTTGGTGGTGTGACTGCAGTGGCAGTATTTAGGGTGGGAGACCCGTAAATTACGCAATGGAATAAAGAAGAAGGGACTCGGCAGATACCGTTTATGTCGCCATGGTGGCAAATGTGAAGCAGTTGTACTGGCGTAATGTGCCTTAAAGCCATGGATTGACTGGCCTAAGATGGCGTAGTTAAAATAGTTCCCTGTGTTAGGGGATAGTTGTAGAGTTTCTACGGCGTGAACTGCTGACGATACATTGAATTGTTGGTCCCTAATATAATTGCAGTATAGCGCGGAAAGTTCAGAAATACCGCAGTAAAAGGTTTTCGTAGTGTCTGTTCTAAAGAACTTCGAGATCCTAAGCATCAGCTGACGTCATTCCATTCTCGACGTCATCTACTGGTTGACATGGGACGTTGTCAGTGTTAGTCTAGCGCCATTCTCGTATTTAACACGCCTTGTTTCAGACAGTGTTAAATTTCGATAAAATGGTACATCTAAAGCTTTTTAATGGACTTGGGAATAGCTACGGTGTATTATCGTAAGTACGGTTGACACTTTTCCTTTGTTTTTAATGACTTGCTTTGTTTTGAATCTATCCTTAAACGATAAAAGGACAACATAGTTTGCAATGTCGGTTTCGGCTACAGCTTCTCGTATAAAGTAGGACTATTAAACTAAAATTTACTAAAAGAGCCTCCATGCTTTAGGCTGTCGTGAAAGAGACTGGCATTCTTCCAGTGAGTTCATATCCGAGTTGACATGACCATAAACTTAATTCGTATGCGGTGAAAATCTAAATGTGTTGCAAAATAAAAGTTGGGAATGGGTCGAAAGTCCATCGAGATAGGTTGTATAATGTCATTAGTTCTCAAGCAGCTCTGTAGATTCTATATCTACTTAGTTGGCGAGTTGGGAAACTAGTCATTTTGTTGCCTTCATAGTTTTCTAGCGGCGAGATGGGTACTTAACAAGTAAAATAAGTTTATAGGTACATATATTGTAAGCTGCAATCTATCTGGTTGATTAAAATCACCCATTAAGCGATTTCTATCCAGTCCTTCTATTCTATCATTTATTTATTTATTTATTTATTTCTTCAGCTAGTTGGTTTCGCCACGCATACTGTATGTCATCCAGGCATACTCGCTGGCATGTAGTCAGTTGAGTTATCAGTCAATAGTCAGTCAGTCAGTCCATGCACCCTGTCAGGAAATCTGCAGGCCAATCCATGCATCCACTCAGTTAATCGCTTAGTTAGCATCTAGTTAGCAATTCAGTCAGTTATTTTAGTGGACTGTTTGGTACCTTAATAACATTAGCAGCCAATATCTTTCCTTCTTTGTGTTAGGCATATCGCTGCATGAATCACGGTATTTCATGTGTCAGCTTAAGCCATTAAAATTACAACAGAGCCAATGAGTCGTGCTTCTCTTTTCTTCAGAGACGTTCCATTCTGGTTGTCTGTGATGCAATTTCGTGCCCAGCTGGAAAGAGAGTTTGCCGAAAAGGCGGCGAAATGGTGTGAGAACGTGTCTGATCAACTTTATATCCTGAAACAACACAACGTTGATGGTAATTTTCCTACATGTCTCCATGTTTGCTGTTGTCTTCTTTAATAAGAGTTATTTCCTTGACGATATTCATTAAGAAAAGGAGGTTGGGTGGGGTTGCCTTCATTGCATTTGTTCTTTAGTGATAGATAATCCTTTGACCATATTCAATGGCGGAAAGGATTAAGGCAGATAGCACCGATTTTCCACGCTAGATGGTACACCGTTTATTGCTAAGAACCTCTTTGTGCTTATGTACTGTAACACCAAATACTTTATCTTTAAAGTAATTTTTAAAAATCTAGCTACCGATCCATCTATCCATCAGCTTCAAAGATGTTACGAAAGGAATAAATATTGCTTGAACTAAACATGCAAACAAATAAACAGTGTATCGTTCAATCGTTCTCACTCTCACTTCGAAACAGTCATTCAGTTTGCCGTTCTCTCCGTCGTTACTTCCTCAATCCATTGACAATCTCGTCCCACAAAACATAAAGCTTCAGTCTACTACAGTGAGATATATCAAATGCGTAAGCTCTTTATTGGTTTGTAGGTATAATTCAGATAGAATCTGCTCTGCGAATGGAAGTGGCAAAGATGGAAGAAAGGACCCGTTTTGCTCGCCAATCATCATGTTCATATGAAGAGGCTGCCAAACTCCTTTTCGAGTGAGTAAAATTGTTAAGTATCGTAGTGTGCAAACGGTAAATTCTGAACCCCCTAGCACCAATTCAAACCAGATTAAACCCGTCAACATCTCTTTCCAATGCGAGTGAGTTAAATAGAATAGATTTACTCTCGCATGTGCTGGTAAAGGACAAGGGTGTTCCAAATGAACACATTTCCAACCATTCAGCCCGTACCTGCTTGGAAATTGACGCCAGGGCATTTGAGGCTGATTATGAAACTCAATAGCCCATGACCATAACCACGTTGGGAACCCTACAAAAGTACCTTAAGTAAAAGAAAAGAAATCAAATTATGGTGGGTTGAATCGGAATGGTGATCTTTATGCTTTAGATTCCTTATATTAGGGATAAAGGTGGGTTCATTAAAACTTGAAGCCTATCTATTTTCTTGGTTACTTCCATAATTACTTTCTAGCATGTAACGAATGTCGCGATTATGATGATAATGATCACGATATTTAAATTACCATTATTATTGTTATTATTACTATTATTATCATTAGTAGTAGTAGTAGTAGCAGCAGCAGCAGTAGTGGTAGTAGCAGTAGTAGTATTTATTTTCGTTGTGCCTATATTGTATGTTATATAATTACTTTCCGTACAATATCACAATACTTTGTTATGTATCCTTTGAACTGTACGTCTTGTTAAATAAATGTAAGGCTGTGAACAAACGGCCCAGGTTCCACTTACTGTTTCAATCGCGAAAATCGGCGAATAGTGTGGTTTTATTGTAGTACAGTACCTAAAGTGTGTCAAGACATTTCAACATCTGTTCGGAGAGATTGGGTATTTGGAAACGCAATGCCTGTATCTTAGTCCTTAACTGGTATAGAGTAAATATATTTGCTAATACAGTTTTATATCCTATTAATTTACAGTGAGAGAAAAGCTGATGATGAAACCTTCATCTTGAGAAAATACGAAACGTCCTTCCAGGAGATACTGAACCCATACAAACGTTTCTGTAATAGAGTTGAAAAAGGACAGAAGGTACAGTAAATTTAGTCCGCAGAGATTATATACTACTATATTCATTGAGTACAGACTGGTGCTCAACCGAAAACGTCAATTTTTTTTTAGTCGTTTGTACAATATTAATAAATATCTTTATTCAATTCAATAAGAAGCGTTATCAAACAATAAGCCTCATCTTATGCGCTCGCGTTGATCAATATGAGAGTTTTGCTGGTTCACAAAATTTAATTCATCGATGGAAAGGTCGAAATTGTTTCTATTTCCTGATTTAGAGTAAAAATACGAAATAGATGTACTTACCTAATTAACAATACAGAAGTGTGATAAATAGGTTTATCACATAGTTGGGATCATTTATATACAGTGTTTGCGGTTGGTTATATTTGGTATGTCAACACATTAGCGTATCTCTGAATTGGTCCAGGAAAGCCCATTAAATCCTTCCTCGGTGTTCACATTATAGAATGGCCACCATCATGGTGATTTTTCCTTGCCCAGCCACTTTTATTTTACTATTACTGTCATCAATATGGCGTCCGTTTTATCAATTTGCAGCCAAACGGTTATTGGAAAGAAAGGGTAGCTATCACAGAAACGCACAGGAGTGGCTACATCTGTCGAAATAGGATCTATTTGTCCTACATAGAATTTTCCAAATGCCAACTTAAGAAATGAGTAACATTGCTGGATGTTCATCAAATGCAACCGAACATGTGGCAAAATCAAAACATTGCATCACACTGTCCAAAACGAACATAAAACATTTATGCAGAATAATACATTAAATTCTTAGCGTCATGCAGTTTCGGTTAGTTTCCAAATGTCTTACGGCTAATTTCACGCTGCAATTCAGTTGTTTTTTTTTTTTGTTATGTCATTAGTTGGAATTATTATCTTTATGTGTAGATCAAAAGAATTCTTGTCCAGTTGTCGATGAAATGGTGGTTATACTTTTTTTCACTCATTTCTAGGTCTACAAAAGATCAATGGTCAGATTAGAAAAATTGGTTTTGGAAGAGAACGCGTCTTGGTTTAGCAAGAGGAAAGTAAAGAAAGCCAGGAAGGTGGCGAAGAGGAACTCTGATGGATACATTAAACTTTTAAAGGAGGAGACAAATCAAGCGGTTAACATTGCCTCAGTAAGCATATATTTACTACTAACTGAGGATTGTATAATATTTTACAGATATAACGCTTTCACATTCACCTCGAAACTTTCTGTCTTAGGAAATACCATTAAACACGAGAATTCGTTGTTGCATATTTTTAATAATGAGAGTAAGATCGAATTTGTTTAACGTCGGCATGATTTAAAAGAGCAATTTATTTACCGACATTACGTAAAACAAATGAGGCATTACAACAAGCGTGATTAGCAAGATATGCAAACACATCATAATACATGAATGATGATGAATTTATCAGATGGATAAATTTAAAAACCACAATTTAGAAATAAATATATAAAATAATTGGTCCCAATGTAAATTTCAAATAAATTCAGAAGCTCCAAATGAAGACTAAAAATATGCTGTGATGCAGCTTACGCCTCACTTAAAAGGAAAGGAACTAACATTAAGGCGCTTAAGTAGCAAATAAGACAAGGAGAGATAAAAAAAAATATAACGCTAACACAAACATTAGCTGTCAGCATGGCGGAAGGAGGAGCATTATTTACAGCTATTACATTTATAGCCTTTACCATTCCAGGATCGAAGTAAAACTCTAAATGAATTAAAGTTCGCTTGCTGTCTAAAGTGATTTGGTAGCTCATTCCATAGAGCGGCATCTGCTTTTACGAATAATATATATCTTCCAGCTCTCCATGGAATATGAGGGAGTCGCCACTGAGATTGCTGACAAAAGGGTCAAATCCTTCGTGGACTGTTGGTCTACCTGTATGTCCCAACATGCAGAAAATTCCACTGGTGATACAAGGTAAAGTATATATACGAATGTTCGTACATCGATCCCTACTTCACACGTTTAATAAATTGATATATTCTTCTATCTACATGTCTGTTAATCCATCTCTTCATTTATCCGTGAATTATCTGCATTAGGTCATAAAACGTATTATTTCTTCACCTCTACCTCCAAATACTCTCTCTCTCTCTCTCTCTCTCTCTCTCTCTCTCTCTCAAATACACACACTCGAATGTCATATAAAACATTAACAGGAAAGAGGTGAAATGGTAGGAAAGAAAACAAAATAATATAGTTTCATTCAGAGAGGACCACATACATCAAGTAGGATTGTTCGGTTAAATCCAGAAACATAACACTTTCAATTTTCAAAATATCTATCCAGTTTTAGGCAAACGAAGATAGAACAATCAGTAAAGAGAAGTCCTGAACAATATCCTACCCTTTGTAAGAGGCATATATTTCTGGTTCTGGAAGCCTTAAAACTAGTTTTCTGCCAGGAATATAGAGCTATACTTAATGTCCTGAATGATGAGAGCTCAACATACACACATACTCACATACATGTCAATATTATGTAGATTATTTTCATGTCTTTTCCAGGAACGTGATTAATGCAGGACAATCCTTGCTCAGAAAAGTTGATTCTGAAAAGTTGGTCAAGATTCTATCAGAATTCAACAAGGAAAGCCTCCATATACCAACATATCAGGTAAATGCCATTTAGGAAACTCTCATCTTCTCTACGAACCTCCAAACTTCTTGGGTAGGTAAATAAGTGCTAGTGTCAGAGAAACGTTTGCTAGTGATGTTGAGGACAAAGTCATTAAGATTAAAGTCTCATTCGTGTGTAATCTTCTTATATTAAATGGTTATAAGAACACGTGACATTCGCATGCGTCTTAGAAACACGTATTCTACATTTAATCGTGCCGTGTCCTACGATTGTGGCATTTATTGCGTGTATCGTGTTCAAATTTCCAAGCCATGTCTTTCTCAAATATATCTTTCCGTAGGATGGTCTTATTAGCTGAAGTGACTGTTGAGTCGACAGAAAATCGCGGACAATGGATTGATGATTATTTACTCTTGCACATACTGGGGATCGACCCCAAGAGGGATAGCTGAGAAACGAGCGCATTACAGTTTCACTATCTTAGCACTATGCCTTGTACATGAACATCGATTCCAGAGTCAATCGTGCGTCACATCGTCTTCGCTAACCAAGGTTGCGATACGATAACCCTATCTACACCTTGGCGGATCGAAGAGATATTTTAGTGCTTTCTCCTAGAGACATCTATTGGATTCCCTTCCTTAGTATATAATGCCAATTAACCAATAGCGTGTAAGAGGGATGCATAGTAATCGGCCGAAAATGGTGGAGACAATTGACTTAAAAAGGATACTTTGCTAAGTTTAACATGGAAAGTATCTCTACGTGCCACAGAGAAGCCATTACAGGTGTATGTGAGTGAAAAATATTCGTACAAACACGGACCGGCAGTGGAAAATTGCTTATTTTTCAGTCCATTTAAGTTGTGCGTTCCCATTGTCTCGATCACGTAGGAACAGTATTCAAATTTAAACAACTTAACTTTGATTGGATCCAGCGGCAAGCCACCGCATCTAATGAAATTCACAGACCCGAAGCACAGAAATATCGGCTCGAAACGCCAAGTTGTAGATAGGGTTATCATATGGGAACTTTGGCTAGCGAAGATGGTGTCACAAATAAAGTGCATATATGTCAAGAGGTTAGATCTTGTTGGGGACACGCGTCTATTTCAAGGTATGTGTGAAGATTTCGTTGATATCTGAATAGATATCGAGGATATGTATTTGCGTGTCTTTGATTTTCAAGAATGACTACTTGGATGTCTCTGTCGCTTCCAGAAAAATTAATCACACACACACACACAGATATAAATAAAATCTGTCATCAATAATCTTCAAGGTCTCTTTAATTATTTCTAGGAATTCCAAGGAACTATCGATATCGAGGAGCTACTTGGCTATCGGCCTGTGGTAGAAACTATCATTACAGGTTAGTTTGGAATCATGCAAAATGAGTATGTTTGTAGGTATGTATGTGTACAGGGTTTAACGGAGCATCAACTCAATCTGGATAACACAGAACTACATAAATGTTAGATATGGAGTGAAACAAGTCAATGAATTTCCTGCACACATCTTATATTTTATGTTTTATGCTGACAGGCTCTTTTGAAACATGACCACTGTCACTAGCACCCTGCAGGTTCGGAAACATAGAATACTGCAGTGGCATCCTCCTTTGCGTCGAAAGAGGCGACTAATTGAGGCAGCCTTTTCGCCCGTGTTATAATGCTTCAGATGTGCTTGCTTTGACCTTTTACAAGAGCTGGAATTATACAAATATTTTGTATGTTTTAAATTAGACTTTGTTTTTCACGGTGGAAAAAAACTTTTTTCTTGTCCTTCTCTTTGTTTGTGATTTCATAGTTAAACCTCACATTGTCCATGTCTTTGCCACATTACAACCACTGAATGCACTCTTTTCAGCATATATTTTTCCATTATTACACCAGCACTTTGATCCATGCATTGAGATCAAGACGTTGCTACGAAAATATAAACTGTATACTGTCACACAAACAAGACAAATGGCCATAAGTAATCATTGGACATCTATGATGTCCTTCACAATCCTTTCTATGAAAGAAGTATGCGTTTACTTAGTGATCTTTGTTATTAGAAAGAGAGATACAAGAGGAGAGGGCATAGGGTGAGGGATGGACAGACAGACGGAGAGGGATATCATCGTATTAAGTAGGTTTTGGAGATTCCATCTACCAAATACACGAACAGTTTTATAGACGTTGCCTTTAACTCATGCCTTATGCTCATCGTGGTTGTGTTATTGTTTATTTTATCCTAAGATGACATGGAAAGCTGGAAATGACGTAGCTACCCAAAAGGTTATTTCAGTAAAACGTGGGATGGAACTAGAAAAGTTGCTGCAATGCCGCTATCGCAAAGTCTTACCGACTTTCAATTATAAAAATGTGATAGACGATACTGTCATACAGCTTCATATATATATATATATATATATATATATATATATATATATATATATATATATATATATATTCTCTGTGTATGTTTTTTCAGAAAGCGTTTGTGTGTAAGGGAACACTTAAAATGTTTTTGTTGATAATTTTTAAATCGAAATAATAAGGTTCCAAAATATATTACAGAAGATGAAGTTGGAGAAGGAAATAAAGAGGAGAATAAGCCTATGACTCCAGCTGATAGCTATGATCTTCTGTACAATCCTTTCTGTGTAAATGGTAAGTGCATTTTTGATAAACATTCGTAAGAAAACGGGAGATATTGACATGAATATAACAAATATATAAATAATTACACTAACGCATAAACTTAGAAATAAAATTCAAGCACGATACAATATTTTGACTGAATAATATAAACATACGTTTATTCGTGTGCTGTTAATGCTCACGAATTTGCTTGCTTGCAAAATTTTATGAAATAAGTTGAATAGTGGATTTGCGAAGTTGAATAGCCCTGTAACAGCTGGACAGTTTGAAACCACGAAAAGTTGTGAAGTTGGGATTCTAAGTAGCTTTACAGTTTTCTTAGTCTCGCTATATGTACTCGATTATTTTCCTGAGTTGGGACAAATGTTCTTTCTCTCAATGTACTCGATCATTGTCCCGAGTTGGGATAAATGTTCTTGGTCACATCGATATGATATTTAACTTTCATCGTTCGGCGCACAAATATCAGTTCTTTGCAGATTATTTCAAAATTAGTAAATATTAACCAAAATGTTTGTTGAAACGAATACTTTTTGTGATTGATTATCCAACACAAATCTAGGAACTTCCTCCAACTGATACAATCTTATTTTCTTTCTTGAACTAATAAACAAAATAAGGTTGTATCAGTTGGAGGAAGTTCCTAGGTTTGTGTTAGGGAATCAATGGTGGTATTGTGGCCCATAACAGTAGTAAATATTCACTGTGAATACAAACCCAACCACACCTAAAACAAAGATAATTACGATATGTACAATGGTTAATTTTTGGTGCGGGGTGGAGGTTGGGGGGAGGGGGGCAGACTAAGCGCTTTTACGTCGATATCCTGCTCAGATACGAATAAAGTATAATTAAACGAACTAATGACTCAAAAATATGATATTGTTTTCACAATGTATCTTTACTTTCAGCAGATGAACATGGAGAAGAAAAGAATGAGGTAGAGGATGACAGTCTCCTTACCCCAGCCGATAGTTACGATAAACTATATAACCCATTCTGTTCCAATGGTGAGTTCCAGTGCTTAAAACGTTATGCACAAGTATGACGTGTTGAAATAAACTCTGAAGGAGATGTTTTATAAATGCATGAGACCGTAACAAAATTCAACCCTTGTCCAAAATGGAATTATCTACGTTTATTGTAATTGTTTCCGTTTACGAAAACTAGACTTACAGAAATTGTTATTAGCTTCTATGCTCTTTCTCGTGAAAATAATATTGATGAAACAACCTGAGATGTAAATAAAAATGTACAATATAGCTAGTACAAAGCATCAACTTCATTTTATTCCAGAAGATGAACATAAAGAAGAAAAGGAAGGAGAAGACGATAAGCATTTGACCCCAGTTGACAACTGTGGTAGGTTGAATTCATTCTTTTAGAATTGCAAGAACCAGTACTTTTAGCTACAAATAATATAAATACACTTTATACGTTGATATTCGTAACGAAAATAATACAAATATCCAGCACCTAAAAATACACTAAATTACAATCTCATTCAAACTAGAGTAATACAATCAAGTCCTTTAACCTTAATAATAGCCGGACATTGTTAATTGCTATGTCTTTATGTTGGACTGACACAAGGACGGAGTCGATGATCAATTAATTAAATAAGATCTGTAAAGTATTACAAAATTACATCGATCTTACTCCTCGAGCACGGGATTGTTTATATTATGGGACTTGGAGATATTACTCCTTAAACACGGGATTGGTTCTTATATGGACAAAACAAATATCAATAACGATGTGTAAATACGTTCAAGTTTTAGATATTTCTGTTTAGCCTATTTCTCCCTATTGAAAACATCCGAAAAAGCTATAAAAAATGAACAACATCCTATGTGATAGATACGTCCAATGTACTTTACAACCTGTTACCTTTCTTTCATTGAATCAACCATTTCTTTTAGGTGAGAGAAGACTGAATCGATGTACAAAGGCTGTGGCTATTAATGAGCATAAAAAGATGGAATGTCTGGAAATGAATATCAAACCAGGTGAAGATATTAACAGTTTCCTATTTCTATTTACTCTTTCCTTTACTTTTCCTTAACGAAATATTGAAAAATCAGTATTTCCTGCAGAAGATCGGTCATAGTAGACTATACATTACTTCCCATACCGGTCAGTTCACTTAAAGTATCCCTAACTGTCGTTTATATTATATTATCGAATTTATTATCATTACACATTCTGCAGCAACACATACATTAACTTGAAATCATAACAATTTAGCTAGCAGAAGCTTTAAAGAATGTCACCGAAACTATATTTTCTGAAAATCTTTTCGCCAATGGGAAATAGTATTTTTTTGCATATGTTAATGTCGCTATTATGCTGCGATCTCTGTGTTTTACCAAAATTGTTAAAAGTTGCTAACGAAGTTAATATCTTTCTTTTAATCAATCTATCTATCTATCTATCCCTAGGCGACTTGGTGGAGCAGCTGACACCTCCCAACTCCATGGGAATGGTGTATGGACGGAGGAGGTCAAGGATCACGAGAAAGAAGATGGGTGGATTTATTCCGTCCGATTGTATTTTACGTGAATGATAAAGAATTAATCTAATGTACAAACTGGTGGAGAAGAGGGCATTATGACTGATTGTCAAATCATGATTTCACCTTCCCTCCTTCAGTCACCAATCGCTTTTATTTTTCTCTGTGTGTGTGTGTGTGTGTGGATCTTTTAGTTAGGTTTCATCATGTTTTAATGTACTTCTAGTGAAATATGAACATATTTGAAAAAACAATTAATCCCATCTCTCTCTCTCTCTCTCTCTCTCTCATTTCTCACTTACTTATAATCGAATGAAAGTGCTTATAATCGTCAGTTTGTTTGTACACCATTGTTATATGCATGCACCCTCCTTCAGTCAATCGATTTAGGTTTTGCGTGGACATTTGAATTACCGGTAGATTCCGTTAGGTGTTAATGTATTACTAGCTAAATATAATGACATTTGAAAATCATTTCTCACTCATTTATAATCGAATGAAAGTGCTTATAATCGTCAGTTTGTTTGTACACCATTGTTATATGCATGCAACCCTCCTTCAGTCAATCGATTTAGGTTTGTGTGGACATTTGAATTACCGGTAGATTCCGTTAGGTATTAATGTATTACTAGCTAAATATAATGACATTTGAAAATCAATCTCTCTCTCTCTCTCTCTCTCTCTCTCTCTCTCTCTCTCTCATTTCTCACCCATTCTCTTATGATCGAATGAAAGTGCTTATAATCGTCAGTTTGTTTGTGCACCATTGTTATATCCAAGAAACCCTCCTTCAGTCAAACGTTTTTGTTTTTGTGTGGGTATTTGAATTAGATTCCGTTAGGTATTAATGTATTACTAGCTAAATATGAACACATTTCAAAAACTATTTATCCCCACCACCACCACCACCACACCCCCCTCTCTCTCTCTCTCTCTCTTTGCATATTTACTTTTATCTATCTCTCTCTCGAATGATCGATCAAAAGTAAGTGCTTATATTCTTCAGTTTGATTGTACACTATTGTTATATGCATAAAACAGTGAAATAAATAAATAAAATTGAACTTGAAGTGTTTCTCTTCTGATTACATTTCGAGACCATATACTGTGTTCTTTAAGAAAAAAGCGACTAGGCAATCTGTCCATCCCATTTGTCCCTTGTTCCTGTTACATTCCTTCTGTGACTTGAATCTTTCAAGTCAGATTACACTTTTATTATGTTGAAAGACTTTGACCCAATGGAACAGGTATTGCAATTGGAAGTATATAAATCTTTGGCAAATACACTGAACCCTAGCATAACGACTATAAATATAATGTTACAACTCTATTTTCTTAAACTAAGTAACAGAAAAGAGGCCAAACCAACAAGTTTTGTAAAATTCAACAAATATCTTATTTCCCCAGAATACAATGTAAATATTCAAAAAGAACGTACTGTGTTGTGAATTAAATCCCAAATAGTCCTAAAAGGTTTATCACAAGTCCAAATGTATAAAGTTTCAATTGAATTTCAGTAGTATTCCAATTAAGTTCCAATACTGAATGTGTTGATGTGCATGTTGTCTCGAATATGATAATATGCCAGTGTCCTGTATTGTAGCTATGTGCTACCAGTCTTCTCATATATCCCACTAATAATATCCAAATATGTCCTTGTCTGAATTTACTATAATTCTAAATAAATGAGCACTGCAATTCCAGTAAATAATTTGAATATATTCAAATCAAAAACTAAATGCAACAATACATATGATTATGCTTCAGATGTTATAGCAAGACTGAATAATTTCCATGATTACCCAAAAACTGACATAAAAGTAGAACCAGGATGAGGGTCACAGATGTTCCGATTGAGTGCATCACAGTGCGAAGTTCTATAAAATTTGGTTTCTCTCATATTTTCTGATATTCTCTTACTACAATGATAGAATTTTGAAGGCCTCTGCAATGTGTATTTTGATTGTAATTATTATATGGTGGGTCGTGTGCCAATATATGTTCATAAAAGAAGAACACAGAAAAGTAACAAACAAATTTACAGTCTACGGTTTTATTTCAGAAGTGGATCATGAACTACTGAAATATTTGCATGACTCATTTAATGTGCATCTATTGGCACTAGACAAATTAATCCCCCAAGAAGCTGATTTAGTCAAGTTAGAAAAGAAATCAACAGCTGATAACAAAGTTACAAAATTATCAGTCTAATCCCTTTCCTCCCCCTCGTAAATAAGAAAAAGATATGCCATTCATTACCATAAACTCAATGTTATATTCAGTGCTGGAAACCAGCTCGGGATTGACGACTTCATCGACATAACCTTGACAAATGACTTCATGATCCATCGTATATTCCAGTTTTGTCTACTTGCTTATAATTTAAAGGACAATCAAACAAATACTGATAATAGATGAAATATTACTGCAATCATGTCATACACTAACATTGATTCAATTATGCGTGACATCACTGAACTGTTACCTCTGCCCAGTTCATAATGATTTTGAACTGGTCCAATATTATTGGCCTGAATCAAATCATTGTACATCATAAAACTGTACACATTGGATTTTCCATGCATTAGAAATGGATCACATTTAAATTCCAATCGTCAAAATATCAGTATATGCATCTACTGTTAATCCAAGATAATGTTTCAAATGCAAAAGTCTTGGACTTTGTCTTTCAAAAGGAAAACTTATATAGAATAAAGAACAGACTTTGTATTTTAATGATATTACCTTTTATTATATCTTTCCTATCTTTCCAAGGACACCTAAATTTCTAGGCACTGTTAAACCAGGGTTGTGCTGATGTGCCGTGAAAGAATATTGCAACTGTTGCTGTCCAGTTTTGACAAAAATGCTGAGTTTGATTTAATTATTGTGACATAGAAGTATGCCCCAACATAAAATATTATTTCACTTCAGAGTCTACCAAAAGTTATGAAATGGAAAAGAAACTTGAGATGGATACTCAGTAGTGTTATATATATATATATATATATATATATATATATATATATATATATATATTAGAATAACATTATATACTTTCTGTTCAGCTGATTTCAAGTCAAGGTGGACTACATACATGATGTTAGGATCAAAATAGGCATATAAAACTATAGATTGATGTTGTTCCATTGTACAGTGCCTCTTTGTAGTTCTAGTAATTATTTTCATACAGACATAATTTCTACTAAAGCCATATTTCCAAATTAATTTTGGAAACTGTGGAAACCAATTCCTGAGTGCATTCAGTAACAATTTCTAGGACTGACTACACTACTTAGATAAGTGTTCAAAAGATCAACTTTATACATTGGAGGGGGGGTAACTTTTGTCATCCATTTTGCATGTCAGATATTTCATGTGGACTGTGCGAGGACTCTGCCCAAACATTTTATCAAAACTGTATCATATGCATGTTTGTTTGCTTTCCTGGCATGTGTCATTTTGCTCCTCTTGAACTAATCAGTTCTACTAAACTTCACACTTGAATGGTTTCTCTCCAGTATGTCTCCCCATGTGTTTCAATGAATCACCACTCTAAACATTTTATCACAAACACTGAATATAAATGTATTTTCTCCATTTTCAAATGTTTATTTAGACTAGTACTCTGGCTAAACATTATATTACAAACTTTACACTTGAATGGTTTTACTCCAGTGTGTATCCGAATGTGCCTGTTCAGGTTGTAACCTTGCTGAATATTTTATTGCAAATTTCACACTTGAATGCTTTTTCTCTAGTATGTAACCTCTTGTGAGCATTGATGCGAAAACTGTGGCTAAACATTTTGTCATAAACTTCACACTGGAAAAAAAAAATTTCTCCAGTAGGTACCCTCCTGTGCTCTTTCATCATAGAACAATAGCTGCACATTGTATAGCAAACTTCACAGTTGAATGACTTTATCCAATATGTAACCTCTTGTGTTCTTTCAACATTGAATGCCTACTAAACAGTTTATTGCAAACTTCACAACTGAATGGAGGTTTTTTTTCTCCAGTATGTATCTTCAAGTGCACCCATAAATCAATGCCTGCACAGAACATTTTATCACTAACCTCACATTTGAATGGTTTTCCACCAAAATGTATTCTTGTGTGCTTCTTCACTGTGGCATTATCTCTAAACAGTTTATCACAAACTTCAAAAATGAATGTTGTTTTTTCCAATATGTATCATCCTGTGGGCATTCAACTCTGAACTCCTCCTACTCCACCTGTTAGTCCATACTTCACACTTGAATGGTTTCAATCCAGTATGTACCCTCGTATGGATTATCATTGTAGAACTGTGGCTGAACTATGTCACAAACTTTACACTTGAATGGCTTTTCGTTGCCATGTAATCTATTGTGTTCTTTCAAGCCAGAAATGACTTAATGACAAACGTCAGACATGACTGTCGTTTCAGCTGCGTGGAACTGCATGTGCTCCTTCAGGTCGGAACTCTGGAGCATATTTTATTACGAACTTCACACCATATTGCTGTTTTGGGGGCCTTTTTGTATTTATTTCCGCAGGAATATATCTTTCTGATCATTGAATTCAGATTCGTTGCAGGTTGGACTGGTGAGATTTGACCTGAAACTGATTGATGAAGCGGTTTACACAAGGTCATTCTTTGACCAATGAGAGTAATGAAAGCACTCGTCAAGTTTTCCAAGCCAACATGAAGGCCGACTCTGGCCGGAAAATTACACTCAAAACGTACCAAAGTCTAAACGTACCTTGACCGGTGAAAGGTACTAAAGTCAAAACGTACCTATGAATGTCAAAACGTGCCCAAGTCAACGTACTCACCATAATGAACACCACGTTCATACTGCGACTAATGAATTTGACCATCCTTTTTAATGGAAATGTGGATAGTATAGGTCACTCGCTTTTTCACTGAGGCACGACAAGCACTTTTCAGAAAGTCAGTATCGGTTAAACATAGACGAAGTAAACCGGAATTGCAAGGGACTTACTTGACTTAATTGCAAGGGACTTACTTGACTAAAGCGCCACTTTTTAATATCAGGGGGAAGTAACTGACCGATGTCCCCCATTGTCACAGCAGATATCACGGTACCAATTGTGTTTCAATAGACTTCAATTCTTAATGTTTTGTAAATTAAATATACTTTCTATCCTACCTCTGCATGCGTGTCACACACTGTCATCGAGAACAATGTTAGAATGTCAATTTGACAAGACACAACCAGGTACTCCATTGCATATAAGAGAGATAACTCTGATGGAACTAGACAGGTAGAATAAGAGTTATCTAGTCTCAACAGAGACATTTTCAGTCATGTGTAGCACATTTTTTTTAAAAAAATCATAACAAAATACAAAATATGATCTAGGTATGAATTAACATAATCTCACATGTTGCCAGGAGGCTCAACTTTTTTTTCAAAGCCTAACAGAAAGTACAACTCTTACACAATGCACCAATCACAGCTAATTTTGTTGTTTATTTCTGAATACAATGTTCCGTACACCTTAAGCTCCGCCCACCTGGGGCTTTAAACTTGGTACCGTTTATACCAGTAACTGAGTTACGAACAGAAGTCCTTGGAAATCAGGGGGAGAAAAGTGCCTTCTGGTGGGATTCATGCTACGGTTGAATTCGCTCGGTAAACAGACCCCTTTGGAGTATTAGACTTGTAAGTAGAACAGAAATTTCAGCATGAAATTTAAGGTTATGTTTTGTGTTTGTTTTAATAATTTTGTTGCAGATTAATTTTGTGTTATTTTAATTGTACATGGATTTCGACGGATTGTTTTTTTTTATTATTGGCACTTCAGTACAGAAACTATTTTTTAAAATTTTATTACGCTTATTACCTTGTCATGCCACTATTCACATCCAGCAATATATACAAGGTATGCACTGTTTTTACTTGTTTTATTACAGTATTATTTACGCAATACTTGTATGTACATTTATTTGGATTGTAATAATTTGATAATATTCCATTAACTATTACTCACCGCAAAGTGACGTGTCCTTCAGTGTTGTTTATCCTTGGATGTTTACAAGTGTAAATATATTGATTCAATTTTCGTGCATATCCCAATAACCCGTATTCCTGTTACAGTTTGTGTTTTGCGGAATAAACACGTTTTCTGTTGGATGCAATATATGTTTCGATTTGAATTTGCCTTTTCCGTAAGTCAGATCTAATTCACAATCACAAGTAATATTCCCGAAGTTATCTTACTTTCACTATCTATCTATGCATCTATCTTAGAGCGTCCCCTCGGATGCCGGAGGTCGCGGGTTCGATCCCCGGCCGAGTCATACCAAAGACATAAAAATGGCACTAGCAGCTGCCTGGCATGGCGCTCAGTATTAAGATGTTAGTGTTAGGACTGGTTGGTCTGGTATCAAGATAATGTGATGTTACATGTCTGCGGGATGATGCCCCAGTGCTAGAGATCGTTATAAACTGCCGCACTGCAGACATCGTAGATATATGACTAAAAAACTATTAAAGCTACATTAAATATCCAATTCACTCACATCTATCTATCTATCTATCTATCTATCTATCTATCTATCTTGGCTTGTCCATTTTTCATTCTTTCAGACTGATTTGATTTGCCCGTTACACCTCTTAAAGTACTGTAATAAATTTGTAGTATGCGCATTTGGTTATAGCACCCCGTTTAAGGAATTCTTAGATTTGTGTGATTTTACTTGTTTGATTATTGAGATTCGGTGCAATGGAAATATTCCTTAGCCCGAAATAATTAGCCAATTACTAGGAGCAAACGTCACGGAGTGAAGTGTTAGTGAGTTTCCACGATGACACGGTTCACTTGTAGTGAATTCAGGTCCAAAAGCGCATGAACTGTCCGTGGAGAACCATAGCCTCTATTAAAAATCTAGTGGTGTACTTTGGTGGTGTGACTGCAGTGGCAGTATTTAGGGTGGGAGACCCGTAAATTACGCAATGGAATAAAGAAGAAGGGACTCGGCAGATACCGTTTATGTCGCCATGGTGGCAAATGTGAAGCAGTTGTACTGGCGTAATGTGCCTTAAAACCATGGATTGACTGGCCTAAGGTGGCGTAGTTAAAATAGTTCCCTGTGTTAGGGGATAGTTGTAGAGTTTCTACGGCGTGAACTGCTGACGATACGGAAAGTTGATGAAGAGGGACTATGCAGATGTGCGGTTGATAGATATTTGACAAGTTGGGAGATCTGTGGTCTTGCATTGATTAGAGTAAAATTTCTGTATAGAATAGACACGTCGGGATATCTAATTTACAACTGAAGTTGTATAGAAGTCTTTGGAAATGTGGGGTAAACTTATGACTTCTAGCGCGAATCGCGCCAGGGTTTGACACCGCTCGGTCAAGCAAATGCCCCTGGCTTGTAACAGTACTATCATAAGTTATTTAACATTAGATTATTGAAAGGGTTCTCAATATCAAAGGAAATTTCTAAGGCCAAGATGTTGTTACATTATTAAAGATACTACTTTGCGTAAG